>BQKZ01004707.1:43595-56731 GCA_036244855.1 Temnopleurus reevesii | reverse complement strand
GCAATAAAGCTGCCCTGACAATATCTGACATTTGGATTCTCTCCGTCGACCAGATTATTTAATTATTGGGGAACGGTTATATAAAGATCAAACATTATTGAGCACATTTATCATCTTTACGAATGTCATATAGATTATTGTCTAGTTGAACATCTTTTTTGAGCGTGTTTTCAGTCGAGGTGCGTCTATAATTGCTAAGCGAACAAAATATTGGGTGTGGGTCTGGGTTCATTTAAAGTTCAAATAATTCTGAATGTTTTTGAATAACCATATCATACTCATAAATACACTCTACCTTAGTCTCATCTTACCATGGCAAAATGTAGATTTGGCGGGGCCCCTTCATTTACTCTAAATCAGCATCCCATAATTGGCTTACAATGAAACATGTTTCATATACAGTTGCAATTTGAGATAGAAATCTGTTTTTTGTTAATGTCAGCAGCAGATCTCACACACATCATGAATGAGTTTACATGAGTTAAACAATTAATTCAGACACACATTACCATTTTATTTATAAAGCTAGTGCGTTAAATTAATGTATTTAAGCGCCATGTGTACAGACAGACGCAGGAAAGATACTCGACTAACTGTCGGTGAAGCTTGCGCTCGACAAATACACTAGAGTAGCCAAATTAACATTCTGCGCATCCATGGTATATTACCTTCTGACGCAAATATGTAATTGCACACTTGGTTAGACCACTATGACCTTTCTACACGTACAGAAAGGTATACGGAGGGGGGGGGGGGGGGGGGGGGAGGGGAGGGGGGGGGGGGGCTAAAACACCTATTGATTGACAGAAAAGGGATGCAGCTCCCTGGTTATGCGGGTCCTGTAGGCAACACATTAAACATTACTGCCTGGTAGTAGGATTGTGCTAGCATATTTCAATTATGTTAATTTTGCCATACATTGATAGAACATAAACCATTGAAAATTTCGTATGAGATGCATCCCTCATCTTGAAGGAGAGAATATTCAACTTTTGGGGAAAATTTTCAGAACTTGTGCTCCAACGATTTTCTTACAAGCCAAAAAGATCGGCACATCACGAGCAAGAAAAGCTTTGCTTGCTTGCACTATTTTTCTTCCTTTTTGCACAGATAAGGTTTTTTTCAGCTTAGATTTTGGAAGGGATGCGCTCGTCGGCTCTGTAATGGCTCTGTTTGTTATGTTCTTTCACTGTTCACTCCAGTGTTCTTATTTACCCCGTTTTACGTTACCAACTTTTCATTTTGGCCCCAGTCACATAGAAGCCCGGAAGCAACACGATTCAACACGACTCTACCGAACAACGAGTCGGGTTGAATCGTGTTGCTTCTGGGGTTCTATGTGACTGGGACCTACAGTGTAGGACGGGACGATCATGTAAATGCTTGCCTCATGTGGCAACACAGAGCCACTTGAAAGTGCGATGGCACCACAATCTGCGGATATACACCTCATGTCGTCAGGGTGGAGTGGCTCTACGTCATCACATGAGGCCGGAGAGGAAAAAATATAGCGACAAATAACTTGAGCAGAACAGCCAGCTGCACCATTCCGTCAGTTCAGAATCACTTTGAGCAGAAGGGACTAAGAAATTGGACAAAGTAAACACCTCTCATTCAGGCCTTCATAAAAACTCCCTCACACAAATGAAAGTAGCTTTCTTGTTTATTCATTGAACATGCGTGACATCAGATCGACATTTCCTGCAGAGCAAGAGGGGAGGACATTTCTGTTGTATTCCTTCAGCTATTGTGAATGCTTAAATAGAAGTTGTTCAGTTTGACCAGTTCCTTTATTACTTCTGCTCATAGTGAATGCGCATAGGTTGCGGAGGTGGTCATGAATAAACCACGCTGACTAATTCTGGTTTGTGAAGTATGGTGTCTCTGAAGACATAGTTATACCGTCCATCTCCGGTTCTGCAATTTCCCGTTGTGGTAGCTGTGGTCGCATATAAAGTGTTTTAATGAACATCAAAGTTGGCAGGCGGTATGAATACATGAAAACATCATGAAGATGGAAGCAACCCATATTAAATGCAACTCATTTTGGGGCTTTCCGCAGCATCGGTGCAACAAATTAAAGGGGTAACCATCAACTATCAAAGACTTTCCTTTCCTTTTATTCAGATGATATCTTAGAAAAGACAGGTCTCAATCAGACTTATGTTTTCCTTAAAGCAGTAATGATACCTACTTATTTAAGGCCGACTCACACCTTTGCGATTGTGTCTTGCGTCGGCCCAGCTTTTTTAAAAATTAAAAATGCTCCCTGAGCACACAATATACACTGATCAGACGGTGGAGTGACGTTTGGCCTGCGCCTATAAGGAGCGTATGCCGAACGCCAGTCCACCGTATGACCTGGATCTTTGTGCCTCCAGGGAGCGTAATTTAAAAAAACGCTGGGCCGACACAATCTAAAACGCTGTGTGAGTCGGCCCTGACGGAGGCCCTTGTCACGTCTTTCGGACAATGCTTTTAAAGGTCGGTCCCTCTTTCTTTCATCATCTTCTGGCATAGATATTCACATTTTAACAACATGCGCCATAAAACACAACCCTTCTTTCTCCTTTCGAATCGCATATCACAGACAATCCCCCTGAGACAATGGCCAGTAGAGGCTGTTTTTAGCATTGGGGTGGTGGTGATGATTTGACATGGATCCCCCGGAGGAGACGGGGCAAAAGACCATATTTCCTGCCCGGTATCCTGCAACATGCTGCCAAGTTCATCCTATGATGTATTATTTAGCAAACAAAAAAATGACCTTTAAATCTGCAAAGGGTAGATGGGTGCATGGAGACCCTTGTTATATTGCAAAATGTCATATCCGTGGCTATTTTACCACCCTCATAACAATTTCCATATCGTCTGAGGAATATGAACAATTTTTTCCATTTTTAGAATGCATGTCAAAAGCATACGTTCCACCATTTCATACAATTATCCATTTTTAGAATGCATGTTAAAAAACATACGTTACATCGCAACGTGGTCTATGCTTATTATAGTCTGATAAAGGCTAGCAGTATACAACAGCCGAAACGTTATTTTACTAACATTCTACGTTTGCACATCGTGAGACAACTGATTAACTCTCTTCAATGATTTCATTTCTGCTTAACAATTGAAAATCCCATGTACATCTTTAATGGATTCCTCTATATAAAAAAAAAAGGATTCGTATCTAACTTTGAACCATAAAATGCGTATAAATGTGTTATATCCCACTGCTGCCACCACACTCTAAAAACATGAAAAGAGATGAATGGGAATTCAGTGTGGGATAAAAGGGAACATGCATGTCAGTTGAAACAAATGCAGCAAATTGGAATGATAACAAAGTTGATTAAAATTCTCTTAATTCTACGCAATATTGAATACATACTTACACCTAAACCATAAATGTATCATTTTAACCCCTTTATTTACGTTTTTGTCAATTTGGCTGCAGTTTTATCGTTACATCAGATTCATAGAAAAGGAAATTTAATCTAACTTTATTTGAATATGTATTGGTTTTTTTTAATTTATTCATATATTTTTTGCAGATCATTATTGAAACGTTTGAATCTGCGCGTGATTGTGTGGACTTTTTTCAATTTTCAAATGTTTCTTACTATGCCGATTAATTTTAATTATTAATTAATCATCAGATGATTAAAAAGCCTCACGCACAGATAAAAAGATGATCCAGTACATAAATAGCTAGTTCCGAGCTAAAAAGAGGCAGTAATTACGGTTGATCATCATGAAAAGGTCACAAAATATTTGGCAGACGACACGAATTACTAGGGGTATATGGGACGGATGCCATTTTATTCTAATCTGCTTCACACATATTACAAATCCAGAGCATTGGGCTGACTTTCTTATATTTCGTACCTAAAATTGGTATAATATACTGTCCAATACAGAAAAATTGTAAACATGGCAGGATTTGAAATAATTCTTGCCTTATCCCAACATGGATAAACACTGATTGACAGTGCTTTACCGAGAAGCTGTGAAAAATTCACAGTCATTCTCGGGTAGGAATCGAACCCACGATCTCCCGATGACTAGACAGCTGTATTACCACTAATCAGTGTTTATCCATGTTGGAATAAGGCAAGAATTATTTCAATTATTTTTCTACCCAATACAAAAATCATTCAAATGGCAGGATTTAATACATTTCTGCTCTTTTTCGTATACGGGGGAGATAGCCATAAGATATGCCTTCATAAAATTCATAATTTCCCAGTGTAAATACAATGAAACATTAAACACATCCACCTCAACTAGTTTGTATTTTTTTATATCACCATTCATTCAACTATACATGGGCTACTATAAAAGCACTGCAAAAGACGGAAAAAAGAAAGTGAATAATATTGAACATTAGAGGAATATATATTAAAGGATATATCTTTATAAGAACATCGGATAGCAATCGATTGTATGTCGAAAATTAGGGGTAAAATCAGGGGAAAAGACCCGAGAGAGATGAAGAGAAAAAGTGAGAGAGAGAGAGAAAAAAAAGCAAAGACAGAAGCGGCTGGAGAAAAAGCCGTGATCAACTTACAAAACATATTTTAAGAAAACCTAAGAGATCTAGTTGATACATATGTAAAAACAAAGAATGAAGTTTGAGATATCTATGTTTTTTGTTTTTCGCTGTTTTCAAGTATTTTTTTCACATATCGTCATTTAGAAAGTAGTTATATTTTGTGTCCCAAATGCTCTTCAAATTAGGCAGGATACTTCAAAAAAGCTCTGGGCCCCGTAACATAAAGATTTGCTATAAATCGCTAATTCAAAATGAGCAATTCTGAGTACTCACTTGTCGGTCTATCATGTCTGTAGAAGAAAATAAGCAACGGAGATCTTGATTTCATTTTGATTAATCGCAAACATTTATATTAAGAGACCCTAGAGATATAGTTTATATATATGATTCTGTCCATAAAAAGGTAAAGATGTTTAGGAATTATGCTACATCTATTCAAAAAGTTGCTCGTAACCTTTTATGTACATCATATTGAGACTTTTAGCTGCATGGGTTTTGTGGAATCGAATCATGGTCTTAACATCTAAAGATGTATATTTATTGATGATATCGATTTTCAAACGTCATAGATGATAAATAAAAGTTAAGAGGATAAATAAAAGTGTTTGCGTTATTGGACTAATTTCAATTGCGCCCTCATTTGGCAACCTTTAAAAATTAACATCATACAAGTGTAAATAATGACTTATGATTATTTTCATATGTGTCAAATTTTGTCATAGACGGAAGAAATCCGTGGAAATCGAGAAAGAGGGCTCAATGTACCCCATGGGTCTATCAAAAGTTTAAAATAGTTTGTGGTTTGGGGGTCACAAAATGGAGATGGAGCTTCCTTTGCACCTTCATAATAATTTTCAAGCATTTTTCCGTGCGAAAAAAAATAAACGAGTATTGGTGCCATATTTTTAAAGATCAAATCTCACCTTCATGTTAATGTCAATCTATGTATATAATGTGGGAATGTTATGATGTAATTGGTACTGTCACTAATCAAGATACAGTGTGTGTAATTCAATTAGCTTCAGAAAATGTGCCAAAAGAGTGTAAATATTGAGACTTTTCCAAATATTTTCCTTCATTATTTTACTATTGAACACATCGAATTATCTTAATATTTCTTATAAGACTCTTCATTGATAACAACTGTACGTAGTTGCTTCATGAATTTTCCTATATTTGCGAAGTTTTTACTCTATTATTTCATTGGAGTGGAAACTAGCCTATGCCACTGACACGCATAAAGACTAAAATAAAAACGTCACTAGGTTTCGAATTTTTCTTTAGTCACATGTGTCAAGATTCAATAGCCTATATAAGGACATTCTTGGAAAATTAAACAATGGTAGTGTTCTTCTTTTTTGTGGGGGTGCAAGGAATCACGTTTTACCAACGTTTTTTATACCTGGTTTTAGGAATAACAGAAAAATATATGCCGATGTCTAATTCAATACTCTGATAATTCATCAATAGTATCGAAATGGTGGCATGTGATCTTTTCATTGATCCCTAGCATTTTATTAATTCCTGGCTCAGTCTTTCCACAACATGTTCTGACCATTTTCTTTGCATCTGATCCGAATATTGGAATTTCGACTAGCTTGAACATAATGGAACAATATATCATTTGTCTTTTAATCCAATTTTTCTGCAAAACGTTTCATAAATGCAACACGAAAAAGTGAGCCCAAATTAATTCCTCGGTTCCCGAGAATTCAATTTTCGAAAAAATATATTTCTGCGTAAAATCAGAGCATGATTGTTTTGGGGTAGACCCAGCCTTACCAAAGAAATAAGAGGAAATCATAATTTTCTTACTGTTGCATATTTTGTCTTATTTATTTTCCAAAAGACATTTGGTCCGTGTTTATTAAAACCTTGCTTAATTTGCTTAGATATCAAAGGTGTATCATTTTGCCATGGTAACAAGATAACAAACAAATAATTTCCTCATAAGATGTGACTAATTTTGACAGTGGGTTTCCGTCATCTGTAAGCAAGGAATTAATTCACCGGGAAACTTATACACGTGTATGGCTACGTCAATACTACCGTTGGACCCGATTCAACGTGATTAATCGAATCAAGAGAAAGGAGGGGGAAAGTTTTCAAAATAGCTCAATGACATCATAACCTTACAGCGACCCCCTCCCGCCTGTTCTCATTCTCAAGGATATCTCAGGTTGGGTCCATGTTCTATGCCTTTTTTAATATTGCACTTCCGAGCGTTTCCGCAGCATCGAAATATAACATGCCCCCCTTATTTAGGATTAATTTTCCTCTTTCCGTGCCCCTCTTTGCGTTCGAGACCTTCTGGCCGTGCCTGTAACATCTCCCATCTCGTAGCCAAGTTACCCCTCCCCTCCCCCTTCCCTCCCTGCCTGAGTGCGCACGTTCCGCCAACGCGAACTCTTCTCTTTGGGGTATATAGAGGGGCAGTGAAAACGTATCGCCCGCTTTAACCAGACGCCTGTTGCATATGCGTGACGCAAGTGATTTCTTTAAACTTCACCTCCCTCTGAGCTTCAGCCCTTGCTATCTTCATTAATTCCCGAAAGCATCAACCAGCACGGTTTTTAATTTCAAATCAGCTACAGTTCTTGAGTTTCTTCTCCTCACTCCAACACCACACATTCACAATGGCCAAGTTGAGATTAATTTGCCTCGTTTTCTTTATCGGTAAGTTAAAAGAATTTGTATTTTTTCCGACAAACAAATCAATTTGATATGCCCTTTTCATTTTGTGGATATTTAGGGCTCTACTTCTCTATCTATATCTGCTAAGTCATGTTCAACTGCAAATATATTTGCCACCGTTGGCACAGGAATGCTTTCGTCAAATAACATCTTTAAGGGGCAAGCTATTGTTAGAGAACCTAAACCGCCCCTCCAAAGATTTGTGGAACGAAACGGTTCTTCTGCCAAAGTTAGCCATGTGAATTCTCAAAGCTTTACATGCTCAACTAGGTGGACTTCATTCTGTAGTTCAATATCTCATGCCTGTATGTTTGTTTTCTAAATTAGACATCAATCAATACTGGAATGAACTGAAACATCTTACTTTACTCTATACCATTCATTAAACTTGGTTTGTTGCAGAAATGTCGTTCTGCAGTGACAAAAGATACTTTGTATCTATTTGTTTTTATGATTTCGTTTGTTATTTTATCTTTGAGCGCGGTTATTTAAATGCAGGTGAACACTAATACGTTTTCAAACTTTAGAAACTTTTTGTCGAAACTTTTTGGATCATCGGACTAAGAACAACCATCACCGCTTATTTGAAGATGAAGGTTATGTATTCAAAATGACTGTAAAGAAAACATTTGAAGTCAACGATATCATCATCCCTATACCCGCATGTTATTCATTTTCTTTAAATGTTCGTATTATCCTTTAAGCTGCGATACCACTGCTGACTAATTTAATTATCATTCCCTAGGTTTTAATCTATTAACTTTATTTTACATATTCCGTTTGAATTTTAGAAGTAATGTATTCAAATAAGCATAGCGACATATTCCAATATAAAGGGAATTAAGTTAACGTGAAACCATGAGCTTAATATTTGGGTATCCATTCATTGGGTTATTTGGAGCTTCATATGGATAAAAAGGAATTTCATATTTCATATCACATACAGGAACTTTACATGATCACCCTACATGCCATATGTATATATAGCTGTAGTATGCTAAAACTCATTCTTATATTGAAAATGTAATTTCAAACAGATATATTTGAATTGTGGAATTATTCCTATTCGTTTTGTTCAATTTACACCTGCCAAAAACTCTTACCTCGTATTCTATGTATAAGCGAATTCACGGATGAACCAAAGGGACCACGCCCCCTCTTTCCTATACTGACTGCGCATCTTGGAAAGCGAACCCACTTTTTGTGGCGCGGCCCTAAACACTAAATTTGAATTTTTAAAGGTTTTTACCATTTAATACTTAATATTTATTCCACCCAATTACTCCTTTTCTTTCGATCTTTAATATAAGTGAAAACCCTCTCCTATTTCTTCTCTTTGCAATTGAATAAGAGTACTTGATTGATTGAAAAATAACTATGTCATGTTTCAATGGCCATTCGTCGTCTTCGAACGGAGATAAAGATTTAGTACAGTATAATCGGGGTGAAGAAATTGATGTGAAGCAAATATACACAAACATAAATGTTTATGAATATTGAGAAATTATTTTTACTGAATACCAGCAACGTTACGCCCCGCTACTTTGCGCGATAGGTTAGCAGCATTTCCGCACCATGAGGCAGTGTGCTGGCAAATTAAAGATGTTACTTCTGTCATTGCCTAAATAAGCCATTTTTGATTGATTCAAACAAACAAACAAACAAACACAATGTGTATGAAAAAAAATGTAATCAGAACAAAATGTTGGCTGTTCATGTCAATGACGTTCAAATGAATAAATTCCAATTACATACTCTAGCTTGATATTGAACAAATGTTAGGCCTATATAAATATGTTCACAGTAATTCACAAATTACTTACATATCTTAAGCCACATAATCCAAAACAAATATACACCTTTAATTAATCGAAAATCTATCTGACTCTTCATTGTCAATCGTGAAAATGTTAAAAACTTCTTTAATTTCTTTTCTTTCAATTAGAGTCTTTATCCCCTTCACATTGTGAAATAATGTCACATTTTCAAATAAATTTCTTATATGGTGACATGTATTTATATACTTGAAATGAATACCTGTATGAGTTATCAAAAAGAAACTGGATAATACTCAACATAATCACCATGTTGCTAATGACTTCAATGATAACTGTTGTATTACAATCAATGATAACATGATCTTTCCTATTCGTAATCAGGACATGGCTCTGTATCTCACAGACAAAATCTAATTATGGAACACCACGTGACTCATAATGTTGGCTACCGCAAGACGAACATGTGGCTTAAAAGTCAGAGTCGGAGAAATTATCTGTGTCGCGGTGCAATTTCTACAATATAGATAACGGAAGAATAGCATTATAGAACAAGAGTTTGTCTGCATTTTGGAAAGAATATCCTTCCTTTCGTACTTTAATCAAAATTGCAAAATTATGAATTAGGAACAAAATTGAGGGTTTTCAATTACGTAATACTATATCTTAAACATTTTCTGGTGTAAATGAAGACTTTTACAAACATCATTAAATAATCAAATGTGAATACTACGCGTGTGAAAAATACAAGCCGTAAAATCTAAATAACCAACCAGCCTGTCTGTCAATAGGCAATAGAACGACTTGTAGTTGAATGAAATACTTGAAAGAAAGATATAAATTAATTGGAGTTAAGATAGATAGTTCNGGATGGTGAATGCTAGGGAAGCCATGTTTGCGCCGTGGTGTAGCAGTCGTGATTCTCGCCTTTCAACCAGAGGGTCGTAGGTTCGAATCCCACCCATGGCGTCAATTTCCTTCAGCAAGAAATTGTGCTGCACTCAACCCAGGTGAGGTGAATGGGTACCTTGCAGGAATATTTATTCCTTGAAATGCCAAGTGCGCTGGTGGCTGCCGGGCTAAAGCCAGGGTAATAATAATGTAAAGCGCCTTGAGCACAGAGAGAGAGTGGATACATGCACTATATAAATTGCATATATTATTATCATTATTATTATTATTATTATTGATACACTCAGAAATGATGGTATGATTGTCAGTGAACTGCCTCCGTCTGTTCAATACAGACAAACCTTTCCAATTTTGCTCCGAGACGAACTATGTATTCAGCCGTCAAAAAATAATGAGAGTGCAATACATTGTATAGGCTGTACAAGGATTGTAGCTTGACCAACGTAGCACCAATCGCTGTAAGCTATCCACATTCCTTCTATTCTATTTGATATCATGTGAAAACAAACAGTTTGTCATTGTACGTTTGACAAAGAATCTTTCATAAACTATGAATACATTACGAAAGTGATTTATTTTGTAGAAAGTTTGGGAGTCACTTAACATACCATAAAAGTTATACTTTCCATACACTACTATCCATTAACACAGGGTTTCAAAAGGCGCCCTCTTTGAAGCACTGTTTTGAAACAGGTAAAATAGTCATTTAAAATGACGTTGCGCATTTGATTTGGCAGTAATTTGTGACACAAACTCTGCGCTCTTTTTACATGCTAAACTTATTTCATAGCAACAATAATAAAGTGTTTTGTTCAAAAGAGTTGAATGGAACAATTGCGTCTGTTTCATATACCTAAATGCCATTCATTGCAGTGAGCTTTAGATGATATTATGAATATCATTTATTAGGACTTCTAGGACTTCCTTTAAGTAATCAGAGGCAACTGACCAAAGTAAGGTGGTCACTTTATTTACTAGAAAAAGTGTAAACATTACATACGCTACTCTTCATGAACACAGGGTTTCAAAATGTAAAATAGTCATTTTGAATAACGTTGCATATTTGATTTGATAGTAATTTGTGATGCATACTCTACACTCTTTTTAACATGCTAAATGTATTTCATAGCAACAATAAAGTGTTTTGTTCAAAAGAATTGAATGGAACACCTGCATCTGTTTTAAATATTTAAATGCCATTCATTTCAGTGAATTATAAATATCATTTACAAGGACTACCTCCACTAGTTTAAGTAGTCAAAATCAATTGAACAAAGTAAGGTAGTCACTTTATATACCAGAACAACTGTATACATTTCATACGCTACTCTCCATGAACACAAGGTTTCAAATGACGTCCTCTTTGTTGCATCATTTTGACAGTGGCAGAACAGTCGTTTAAAATGACGTTACCTTTTTCGGGGGTAGTATTTTTGACACGTACTCTACGCTCGTTATAACATGCTTAATGTACTTCATAGTGACAATAACAGACTGTTTTGTTTAATAGAATTGAATGGAACACTTGTGTCTGTTTCAGTTATTCAAATGCCATTTATTTCAGAGAGCTTTAGGTTATCTACGAATTATGAATATAATTTATTATGACTGTCTTCATTTAATTTAAGTTGTCAAAAACAACTAAACAAAGTAAGGTGGTAACTTTATATACCGGAAAATGTATACATTCCATACGCTACTCTCCATTAACACAAGGTTCCAAAGGGAATCGTATTTGTTGCATCATTTTGACGCAGGCAAAATAGTCATTGGGAACAAGGTTTTGTATTTGATTGGGCAGTAATTTGTGACACATACTCTAAGCTCTTTTAGCATGATAAATACATGCCATGACAATGATAAAGGGAGTTCTTTAATGAATTAATGGGGCATTTGCGTTTGTTTCAAATATTTAGATGTCATTCCTTTCAGTGAACTTTAGGTGATATACGAATTACGATTTTTGTTTCATTCGTTTAAGAAGTTTAAAGTAATTCAAGGAAGTACGGGAATCCGTTTATTTACCAGGAAAGGTATACTCTCCATACACTACTCTTCATTATCACAGGGTTTCAAAGGGTGTCCTCTTTGTAGTATCCTTTTGAAATAGACAAAATAGTCGTTTACAAAACTGAAATTGAATTTGATGTGTGTTTGATTGGGGGTAATTTATGACGCACAAGCTCTTTTTAGCATCCTAAATGTATTTCATTGGAACAATAAGAAAGGGAGGTGGTTTTTCAAAAGAATTTGATTTAATGGAACACTTGCGTCTGTTTTAGATGTTTAAATGCCAACCATTTCAGTGGGCTTTAGGAGATCTGCGAATTATGAATATCATTTATTAGGACTGCCTCAATTCGTTTAAGTAGTAAAAAAACAACTGAAGAAAGTAAGGTGGTCACTTTATATACCAGAACAAATGTATACAGTCCATACGCTACTCTCCATGAACACAGGGTTTCAAAGGGCGTCCTCTTTGGAGCACAGTTTTGACACAGCTTAAAATAGTTATTTTTACGTTGCGTATTTGATTTAGCATTCATTTGTAATGCATATTCTAAGCTTTTTTTTCAGCATGCTAAATGTATTTCATAGCAATAATAGGAGTTTTTTTCAAGAGTATTAATTGAAAAACTTGTGTGCGTTTCAAATATTAAGCTCTAGCTTTATTCAATTGTTCTTATAATTTATGCGCACTTCCTACGAAGCTTGTGTAACAACGCGATTGTTATATAAGGTTAATTCAATTCACGATGTAAAGGGCTTGAATAACAATGTTGCATATAACTTTCATGGCGACAATTTCAACAAATCACCTTCACAAAACATTTCATCGCAATAAAGCTGCCCTGACAATATCTGACATTTGGATTCTCTCCGTCGACCAGAATATTTAATTATTGGGGAACGGCTATATAAAGATCAAACATTATTGAGCACATTTATCATCTTTACGAATGTCATATAGATTATTGTCTAGTTGAACATCTTTTTTGAGCGTGTTTTCAGTAGAGGTGCGTCTTTTGCTAAGCGAAAAAAACATTGGGTGTGGGTCTGGGTTCATTTAAAGTTCAAATAATTCTGAATGTTTTTGAATAACCATATCATACTCATAAATACACTCTACCTTAGTCTCATCTTACCATGGCAAAATGTAGATTTGGCGGGGCCCCTTCATTTACTCTAAATCAGCATCCCAT
>BQKZ01004707.1:20113-36527 GCA_036244855.1 Temnopleurus reevesii | reverse complement strand
GTGTGTATGTATGCGGGTGAACGAGTGAACACGGGAATATTGGCAGGCTTATGCATGCATTGCTATGCAGCGAAGGTACATACACAATCAAAGCTTGATGATGGCTCACACACTCATACACACACAAACACATCTTCCTCGGGGTCTGTCTTTCTCTCTATCTCACTCCCTCCCGGTTCCTCCTCTCCTCTCTCTCTCTCTCTCTCTCTCTCTCTCTCTCTCTCTCTCTCTCTCTCTCGTTGAATAATTGAAGAAAACCCAATCTGCTCATGGCACGTACTAATCTACTTCTCCATGTAAGTGTTAAGGTCATGGGCTCTCCAAAAGGTCTCCCAATTTAGATCTTGGAAACACCCTGATGCCTTCAAATGAAGGCTGTTTTATTGGCGCTGAGTTACTCCTGAGACCAAATAATACTTGATTAGCAAAAAAGGAGTTGATGTGACCAATGAAATTGGGACAGCTCTCATTTCAGGTCAGACTGACCAACAAATGAAATAGTTCAGACTAGACTTTAAACTTCAAATCTAGAGATATTCGGAATATGTTCAAATATGTCAACTTCTGGACCCGAATTTCTTAGTCAAACCGGACTTTAATCTGTGTCATTCTATCTTGATTCGAATTAGAATCAATTGACATATTTCTTGTGCAGAATTTGCAAGTGAATATTCGAGAGGAAATAATTTCCAATCTGATAAATATGATGCTATGGAATGGCACATTTGCAATCACACAAACCTATGAAAACTTGACCGGCAAATTTGATTCCAGTTTCATTCATCGAACAGTGTAAAAATCTATTAATAAATAACAATGATATATGTATCGAAGGTATTAAATGAAGGTATTGAAATATAAATAAATAAACATTTAATTTGAGAATTTACAACAAAAAATTGTAGCGGACCGGTATCAAGCTCGGGTGTAAATTTAATGTGTAGAAATATCGTCGTCATGGGGTTAAAGCAAATACAAATAGACGGAATTAATTTACATCAGATATTTAAATATCTTTAATGTATTTACACTTTTTTTCTCTTTCCTTGAAGCACATGGGATATGTGAATCATATTTGCTTTGTTTAAACTATATGATAAATCCTAGTTATCTATTGAGTTTTATACTAATTCATCATTTAGGAACCGAAATAATGTGTAGATGTTGATAAATTACACAAGCAGGAAAAAAATCAAAGTGTTGGTTTAACATCAACTTGGTTTCCATAATGTGCAACAAAGAAAAATCTTAGAAGGACATCATTGTGGATTTACCATCTTATTCGCACAGTTGTTGTGCTAGCACTTTTCTAGTGTTGCGCAGTATGAAAACCAAATGGTTTTAAATCTACACCCTGGGTTTTTTGCAGTGCGTCAGCCAAGGTGCTGAGAAACATTTCATGCCTCTTGTATCTGATCTCGGTGTTTTCCTAAAGTCTTCCTTAATGCCAAACAGGCGCCAGCAGCTTCCTCTCATAAAAAATGTCTTGATTCGCCCAAAATAGAACAGTTACTCTGTTGCAAAGTTACAGGAAAGTTGTTCCTTCCCATATTTTAGATACCACAATATGGTTTTCCGATCTATCAGAAGGCAATCTAAATAACTTTTTAGTAAATTATTACTGAGGCAATTCATCTTTACATCAAAGATCAAGCTCATTTGTGCAATACAATAATCTTGTTGTTTCATAGGGTTCTACAAGAATTAATCTTCAATTGAATAGGATATCATATCCATTACATGCTTTTCGTACAGAATATTGCCTATCTAATATAAAGAACCTCACAGAAAAGAAATCCTAGAAAAGCCTAAACACATAGATATTGATGCTCAATGTTCACATTTTCGCACACAGCCGATCGATGAAAGAATTTTGTTTCCACACCTCTTTTATGATTATTAATTCATTACATAAATAATCCCAATCATTCAACCCTGTAATAGTTGATATCATTTATTCATTTTTTTATTAACATGAAAAGACAGTTGAATCAAGTAAGTTATCTTCAACCTGCATATTAATTGATTAAGTAAAAAAGAAACATTGCCAACATGAAAATACAACTGTTCCAACATGTTAAAATATCCTCAAACCTGATGAAAAACATGCTATGCGGTATGTAAGGACTACAATAATTATGTTTGTGTGTATGATATATCCTGTTTCAATTTGCTAAGAATAGCCACCGTCTCTTAATAAATGATTTCGCTAATTGATTCTAAATGCGATAATCTAATTAATATTCGCACGCTCTCACGTCTTGTAATTGGGTCCACATGGCTACTGAATTTTCTGTTCTTTTATTACACTGGTGATGCGTGATCCGCTGGATGTGACGGATAGGAAATAGTAATTATGCTCGGGATTTTGACTCAGCAATGGATTGGGAAAAGGGAGGGCTAGTAAAAGGGCTTTTGTTTTAAGCCACTAGACAAGGCGTATTCCTGAGTCCTGTCTTAGGTGTGTAATTTATTAAAAATGTACGGTAGCCCCATGCGCTGTTCATTTGCTGTATACTTTGGGTGCCCTATACAACCTTGGTTTCTTTGTTGCATTTTTGTTTTATGTTGCCCTGGTTTCCTGTGCTCCCAATTAATTACTGAAAAGTGTAGCTCACTAAGATCGAAATCACATAGGTACTTATTGAATAATTTTTAGTAATATTTTTAGCTTTGTGGTTTTTAAAATGTCCTGCATAGGAGACTAGGAGGCATAAATCGTGGATCGACTTTGTGCATTATCAAGCAAAGGGTTCCCTTAAGAAGTTGGTTTTCTCATACTGAAAAAGAATCTATTTTGCTTTCAAAATTCAATATAATATTATTTTGTATATACATGTATTCATATTTTGCTTTTGATCAGTTTTATTTATTTCATATATGTACGTATGTTTCACTAGTTTGTTGAAAATGATATTCGTTGTTTTGTTATTATTATCATTGTTATCTTCATCATTATTGTTTTCATTATTATTATCATTTTTATCTGTATTATCATTGTTGTTTACCGACGCATGAAGGGGTACTAATTTACCCATATGTGTTTGGTTTCTGGTTCAACAGTAACAAACAAGCAGTATGGTTTAATCAAAATGTATGTTGGTCTATTAGTGACACGTATATGACTCCTGATCATTTTACATGTTTATGATAACTTTTTTATTCCTTTTTCTTTTAAACAGCCATTTTCAGCCATGCTCTTGCCGATGACGACTCAGAAGAAGAAGAGGCAGCAGCACAAGGGCTCTATCAAGGATTCTATGCCAACAACCTAGGCCAAGTAGGCAGAGGGGACAACGTCCAGGCGGATCCTGAAGAGATGGAAGAGGCCGAATAACCTGAGGAACCTGAGGCGATGACTGACGCCGAAGCGCAACAGGAACTTGCCGAACAGCAAGCGGAAGCGGCTGAGGATGCCGCAGAGGCAGCAGCAGAGGCAGCTGAACTAGCCGCAGAGATGGCCGCCGAGGCTGCAGAAGCTGCACAAGAGCAAGCAGATGCGGACGCAGAAGCATTGGAAGAGATGGAGTCATCACAGCTGTCTTCTCTCAACGCAGGTCTGGGTGGTGGTGCCATGGGCCTTGGTGATCCCGCTAACCAGCAAGGCGCTGCAGAGATGGGTGAAGAAGAGGAAGAGGAAGACAACAGCGAAGAGGAGGAGACAGCAGCGATGGGTCTTGGTGGCATGGGAGGAGAGCAGAACATCGGTGAGGCCGAGGAGCCCGAGAGCGAAGAGGAGGAGGCAGCAATGGGCGGGATGGGCGGAATGGGCGATGTAGGAGGAGCAATGGGCTCATCAGTCGGTTCTTCATTCACAATGCCACCCAGCATCGTGACCACTGGCCCTGTCATGGTCCAAGACACCACTACCCGGGCAGCCACACCTGAGCCGATCATCGAGACCAACAACGCCGCCGGTGGCATCGCCGCTGCAGAGACCGCTGATCAAGTTCCCGCACCACAGTCAATGTCAAAGCAGAAGACAACCGCCATTGCTGCAGGTGCAGGCACCGCTGGAGCTGTCGGAGTAGCTGCAGGAGCAGTTGGTATTGCCTACAAAGCTGGTTTTATCGGCGGTGGAGGTGGCGGTGGTGCTGCCGCTGCAGCTGTCTAAAGCAACTCCAAGAACAACTGAAAAGACATTGATCCTTAACGAACTTCTTCTATTCATACGTGCGTTCTATTTTTTTTTAACAACAAATACTGCCATTACGTTTTTGTATGATTATGTGACAAAGCATCTTTTATTTTGTGAGCTGCCCTCGCGTCTTTAGATATCTGATTTTGTTTATTGGAGGCATCGCAATTCTCGTCGGTAATGAAAATCGATAAAAAGTAATGTTAAAATGTGTTCACAGTCATTTCTGTTTGTCGCATAATTCTATGATAATGAATAATATTATTGTTTTTAGTATTTCTTTTTAATTGTACACTATTGTGTTTTAAAATACTACATTTTTTTAGTACTGATGAAATGGATCCCTTTCCATTGTCTGATTCTGATGCACAATTCTTAAGCTAACTTTTTCCGCGATAAACTCCAAAGAGAGATTTTTTGAGAGATTTATTTGTTCCGCGTAGTTTTAGAATGTGTACATGAAGAAATCGTCAGCGATGATATAACATATTTTAATGTAATGTTGTTATCGAAACACTTGGGGCCCAATCACCGTATTGATGCAACGATAGCGTGTTTCCGAAGTTGGTGGACGGGTGCTTGTGGAAGGTAGAAAACGAGTGCGCATTTAATATGCGCAATAAATGGTGCGCACATCAGATGCGCACTCGAAAGATTCGCACACATCGACAGGCCTCCGTCCTACCAATTTAAAAAACACTGTGATGTAACAAAAAATCCTGACTGTTATAATTACTTAAAAAAAATGTTTTCGATAAAACTAGCAAAGGATTACTCTTTTGTAGCATGAAAAACTGGTCCAAAAATGAATACGGTATATACTCCACAATACTTTTGCTCAGCAACGAGCACTTGCAAAAGCAAGAACATTGCAAGTATAAGAAAAGTAGTAAGAGTGTTCTAGATGTTTCTGGTTATGTTGAATTGTCTTACTTATTCACAGATATGAAAAAAAAACTTGTTCCCAAAACCAATCTTGTTCATTCGTCTGTGATGAAGAGTGCAATATATTTTATAATTCAAATGTAGGTTGATACGTACTACGTATTCTTCTTGTATGAAATACTCAGATAAAATATTTAGTACAAATTGTACATTTTGTCAATATTAAAATCTTGTTTTCTTTAAACATTTTTGTATTGAGTTTTAATTTCAATTTTTGTAGGTTTATATTTAACCATTGCAATGAATCGATTTGAAAAAAAAAATATTACTATATCTATGTACTCAAACTAACATATGGATCTCATTCGTTTAATACTTGACTGACTTGAATTTGCTCATTAATTGCAAATCTATTTAAATTTCTTCCGATTTCCCAGCAAAGTGACGGTAGCGAGAGGGTAGTATTGTATTAAGCTAATCCCGACATGGCAACAGTTCAAAGGAAATCTGTTGAAATTAGTAATAATTGTCAGAAGAAAGAGCATGCTCATTTAAAGTGTATACTATCGTAAGGATTTCTGGCAAAAGTATCATTTTGCAATTGTCGCTTCCTGAAAAAGGACTTTCACAATGAATTTGGGGATTTTTGTCGATAACCGGGGGAACATGCGGAGATCAGTAAGGCGGAGTCGACTGAGAGACATCTATTTCAGAAACACGTAACATTGCTCTGCTATGGCTATAAACAGTTTAGGCCAGGTAAATCTATTTTCCAAGGGGTTTAAAATAGAATTAACCTGAATGACCAATCACGCATTTACACTTGCAGCCAACGCCTGCCCACTGTTCATGACGCTCTCCAAAGGCAGAAATACTGAGGAACGATGCTTACTTGCCACCAAGGTTTCCGTACGTCGAGCGATGCACAAATGTCTTTAACGTCAGTCAACCGTTTTTCCTCCTTCTGTCTTCGCTCTTGAAACGTCACACACGGTCGGCAGACGTTGACTATTAATGCAAGGGTGTGGGACAAGACCAATTTTGTTACAATGAAATCAGGCAACTCGACTTTATTTTCTGATGAGCAGATCAAAATAGAATTAATCTGAAATCTCAATCACATAATGCATTTATAGCCAACGTCTTAATTCGAAATTGTCGGACGGAGGTTTGTGGACGGTAGAAGGTGTGTGCGCACTGATGTACGAACTAAATGACAAGTGTGCAACTGATGTGATCATTGATTACTGCGCACATAAGATGCGCACTCGTTTGCTACCGTCCACAAGCATCCGTCCGCCAATTGCGAAAACCCAATGGATACGGAGGACAGACGGTTAGCTGAAGCTTACGCGTTCATACGTCGAGCGCTAGTCGGACGCATTCACCGTCGTTCAAGGGTCTCCCTGAACAGATGCTAGCTTTAAGTGGATAAAGTAATATCGAGCCTTTGCATAAGAAAATACATGCGCAATGTCATGAAAGTGGATGTCGAGATAACAGCTAATATAGCCAATGGGGGATAGAGAAATACTGATGGAAATTAATTTCATAAAATTATGTGGGACGTAAATGAATGTCAAAGCACTCTATCGCGTCACATGGACACCTCTTGCGGGACACGGATTTGCACAATCATTGCAAATAAGCGAAAATATATTTCAAAATAAATTAGCAGTTTAAGTCATGTTTGAGATAGATTTGAATGAAATGAATTCAATCATATTTCATTTTGATTCCTGTCAATGTCACACTCTGTTCAAAATGATCAATTAACTGAAAATGTCCCAGAGTAACACCTACGCATGGATATGGTAAATTGAAAATGAGATAAAACTAGGTGCCAGTACACGAGATATATTGGAATGGATGAGAGGGGCGGGGGGGGGGGGGTAAATATATAAAGAGAGAGTAGGAGTAAGGGAGGGTAATGATCCTCTTGGGAAAGGGAGACAGACAAAGAGAGAGAGAGAGAAAGAGAGAGAGGGGAGAGAGAGGAGAGAAAAGTGAGAGAGAGGAGAGAGAGAGAGAGAGAGAGAGAGAGAGAGCGGGAGAGAGAGAGTGGGGATAGGGGATAGGAAGATGTTCTCTTCGGAGAGAAGCCCCCAAATTATGTTAAAAATTGAATAGCTTTTAAAATACGGTAAACACTGGCGCGTATAAAAGCGGACAACACATACACATTATTACATAACCGATGTAGGAGGAGATTATGTCAAGCCGGAAACTTCGTCCGCCTTTCTCGCAAATATACATAAACATCTTGTTGCTATCTGGAAGGATATTTATGACTTGATTCTAAAGTCAGACTGACACTTGCACTACTTTTGGTCATGATTTTGTCGTGGCAAGTCATGCCACTTTGGGTCACGAAGTAGGAGGCTTCCGCACTGTTCACGACTAGTTCACGCATAGTTCACGACGAGCTCATGACGAATTCACGAATGCGTACCCATCGATCTATACATTGACACGAACTGGCACGACCAGTTAACACATACGTTGCGCACAGTTTACTCACTTCCAGCACTGGCACGACGAGTTTGCACAAGACGGACGGTGTGATGTATCTCCTGGATAACATTGACAGTAGATATAGATAGATGGGGCTATTTCTGGCAGTTCGTCGTGGCATGGCACACATTGCCACCCAAGGGAAAGCATCTTTCCCCATCGTACCGATGAGTTCACGACCCGGTTTTGAAATTTTGTCCTGACTTATTGACGAACTGTTCGATAGGATCGCGTCGTCCCAGTGGATGACAGTATTTGCCATGCCACGACTATCGCAAACTGCCAAAATTAGCCCCCTGTTATCCATGTCTAGTGTTGATGTTACCCGGATAAGGATCACGACACCGTCCGAATTGCGCATACTCGTCGTGCCAATGCGGGAAGTGCGTAAACTAGGCGAAAGCTATGTGCAAGCTATGCGTGAACTTGTCGTGCCAGACCGTGTCAATTTTGACACAGATTGACAGGATTTCGTGAACTATTCGTAAACTCGTCGTGAACTTTGCGTAAACTAGTCGTTAACAGTGAGTGAGCTTCCCAGACCGTGCCACAAAATGACAAGACTTGCAATGACAAAATCGTAGCCATAAGTTAAGTGTCAGTCTAGCTTAAATCGCGTGAGATCCAAAGCGATATGCGTGAGTTCTTCATAAATTTTCATACACGTAATTCGTCATATTTTTTTTCTCAATACTCTAGCAAGGAAACTTGTCACAAATTTCGTTTGAATGACATCGAAGCGGACTTACGACTGGGAAATGACGGGTCCCCATTCCTGTAACAAGAAATGNAGAGAGAGAGAGCGGGAGAGAGAGAGTTTATATGGGGATAGGTGCTTGTGTGTGTGTGTGTGTGTGTGTGTGTGTGTGTGTGTGTGTGTGTGTGTGTGTGTGTGTGATTTATGGGTTCGTTTGTTTAATAGTGTGTGTGTACAGGTGTATAATTCATGTAGGCTATGTGTGTGTTCTCTTCGGAGAGAAGCCCCCAAATTATGTTAAAAATTGAATAGCTTTTAAAATACGGTAAACACTGGCGCGTATAAAAGCGGACAACACATTCACCTTATTACATAACCGATATAGAAGGAGATTATGTCAAGCCGGGAACTTCGTCCGCCTTACTCGCGAGCATACATAAACATCTTGTCGCACAGTAATGATACGCAATTGCAGAGTACCCATCTTGGACGGGAAGTTATTTGAGTGTAAAGCCAGGCTGACACTTGAACAACTTTTGGCCACGATTTTGTCGTGGCATTTGATGCCATTTTGGGGCACGAACTGGGAGGCTTCCGCACTGTTCACGACTAGTTCACGCATAATTCAGGTCGACCTCACGACGAGTTTACGAATAGTTCACGAATGCGTGCCCATCGATCTCCACGTTGACACAACATGGCACAAATAGTTTACGCATAGCTTGCGCATAGTTCACGCACTTCCCACATCGGCACGACGATCGAGTTTGTACAATAAGAACGGTGTCGTGATCCTGATGTGTCTCCGGGATAACATCGACAGTAGATATGGATGACTTGGGGGGCTATTTCTGGCAGTTCGTGACAGTCGTGGTATGGCATACTTTTGAAATTTTGAGCATTTTGAGACCGAATCGTGAACTATGCACGAACTGTTCGTGAACTCATCGGGACGATGCGATGGGATGCTTACCAGTGGATGGCAGTATTTGCTACGCCACGACTGTCACGAACTACCAAAAATAGCCCTCTATCATTCATGTCTAGTGTCGAGGTTATCCCGGAGACACGTAAGGATCACGACACCGTCCGAATTGCGCAAACTCGTCGTAGCAATGCGAGAAGGGCGTAAACTATGTGCAAACTATGCGCAACCTATGCGTGAACTCGTCGTGCCAGACCGTATCAATTTTTTTACACAGATTGGCAGGCATTCGTGAACTATTCGTGAACTCGTCGTGACCTCCGCGTGAACTAGTCGTTAGCAGTTATTAAGCTTCCAGTTCGTGCCACAAAATGACAGGACTAGCCACGGCAGAATCATAACCAAAAGTCGTGCAAGTGTTAGGCGAAGTAAAGTTGCGTCAGGTCTTCATAAAGTTTCATAAACATAATTCGTCATATTTTTTCGTGAATATTCTAGCAAGGAAACTTGTCCCAAATTTCATTTGAATGACATCGAAGCGGACTTACGACTGGGAAATGACGGGTCCCCATTCCTGTAACAAGAAATGAAAATAGCTATAGAGTTTAAAACGGAAATAGTTATTACCACCTCATCATTACGCTTCGGCATGTTTAGGGAGGCCCAAACTAGGGGATGAAATATAAGCGTCCAACTCGATGGATAACTAATTGTATGTAGATATATGTATTCCTACTCAAAGAGAAAAATATCCTACCATTCACATAAAAATCAGTATAATACGTGTGCCTTTATGGTTGTTCATACCAAAGAGCATTTTGGGTAATCTATCAAGTACGGAAGTGATTTGGCAAGGTATATACAACTAAAAATCACTTGATGTACTAAATAGATTGCCCATTATTGTTAGTGTTTGAATCAACCGTAAATGCATATATTGTGCACTAATTAAGAAATCAACATAACGATCCAATGGAAAACTTTAGATAATTATATTGTGAAAGAGATATTTCTTTAGAGGTCATTATTAAGAGTGCTCGTTTGACAAATCATTCTCTAATAAAAATAAAAATAAAAGATAAAAAGGTGGTTTAGGCTAACTCTGACACATTAGATAGAATATTTTTGTACAAATGTAAAAAATTGTAGGTTTCATTTAAAGAAAATAGACAAAATCAATTGTTTAATTGATTGTTTCATTTAATTTAAGTGAATGAATAACAAAAATAGTTCATTAAGCTGACCCCTCAAACATCTAAAGCACAATAATGTTATTAATTCTGAAATAGAATGAAGGAAACACATCTGTAAATAATAATGATAACAATGATAATACACAACATCTATACAGCGCGAAATATGTAGTATTTCACTCAAAAGAAGGATGGGTTAAAGTTTACTCAATAATGTGTAAAAAGGGAACATGCATGTCAGTTGGGTAATATTTCTCACCCTATCATGAAAGAATGTACTCAATTTTGTGCAAAATTAACAAATTGAACCCAACGTTGTGCGAACTTGTACACAATATGGCGCAAAATATTATTCAGCTTACATTCATGTTCTCTTTTTACCCAATATTGAGTAAACGTTTACACATCCTTCTTTTGAGTGTTCTAAGCACTCAGTGCATTACTACAAAACTATAACACGGCTACCATTTGGTGCATCTCTGCCTACCCATTTACCTCACCTGGGGTGAATGCAGCAAAATGTGGATACATTTCTTGCTTACGGAAACTAACGTCATTGGTAAGATTCGAACTACGACCCCCTGGTTGAAGGGCAACAGTCAGGACCACTATACCAGTTTCTATTTACTTTGACAAATGTAGGTGTGGCCTGTTGCATTACATTTTTCTACTGCAGCAAAATTTCGAAAACAATTTTGCCTACGGATATTAACGTCATCGTTAAGATTCGAACCTACGACCCCCTGGTTGAAAGGCAAACGGTCAGAACCAATACACAAGTTTCTATCAACTTTCAAAAGTGCAGACGCGGCCTGTTGTATTCATTTTTTTCTATCCAGCTCCCCCACCCCTTCTTTTTAATAAATTACTCAAGTTTGCACCTAGAAATCATGAGACGCGAATCATAATCACGTGGTACTCCCACGCCTATCTAAACAGTCGCGCCTACGGAGACTAGAGGTGTTGGTAAGAGTGCCCATACGATGAGGGCAGTTTTGTGGTAAAAAGGAGCCTCTTCACGAACAACACTAATCTTTTTTTTTTTGTTTGTTTGTTTTTATTTACTTCCATTATGAAAGTAAACAAAACAAAAACATAACTGAAATATATACAATATACATAAGAAAATTACAAAAATTACTTTATCAAAAAAAGCATGACAGGCAGCAAAAAATATAACCTATATTAATCAAAGAAAAAAAATCAGAGAGACGGCTTTATAGCCCAATATAAGCTGCATTGCTAATTAGTTTAGCAGGTCTTCCTTGGGGACCAGAAACAAAAATTGAACGAGATAGAAAGAGAGGAAATAAATGTCCAACTTTTATTGATATGGAGAAAAAATGAGAATTTTTTTAAAAACAAATCATTCACACACGATTAATCAATTAAATGTGAATCAAAATTAGAAGTTGTCAGTTTTAAAATCACTGTTGAGATCATTCTTATTGTTAATATCATTCGACTATTCATAAATTTCTTAATTTCTAGTCTGATTTTCTCTGATTTCAATTCCTGTGCAAGATTTTTTTTTTTACAGACCAAGCCTTCGACTCTCAATATCACTTATTCTACCTTTTGGACCTCCAAGAAGAACAGAGCCATTATGTTAATGGATCTGAATAGAGTGCTCTAACCATAATTTTATAATTTCAACTGTTTATCTTTGTTCTTATTACAGTTTTGTATATATTCATTTATATTGATTTTTCTGTGTATTTTGAGTTGCTTTTTTACTTTACGGAAAATAAAACCAACCAACCAACCTGCATTTTAATTCACAGTTAATCCACTAGCCACATTCTCTACCTGCCTTTTGCTCTACACAATTTCTTTTTCAATCTTATTTTCAATTTTCCCCTTCCCGTTTTTCATTTACTTTTATTACTGCACATGCGGTACTATAGAAGACTAGAACTGGAATTGTTTAATGCAACCGCAACCCTATGTGAAAGGAAAATGCGACACCGTTCTCTTTTCAAAGCAAACTGAGGGCGCCCTGCCGTAAAATGGTGGTGACATGATTGACCGCAGACGCATTTTCTGTAGAGGTAATCTTGAGCAGAGTGATCATTGGAGTTGTAAAAGTACAAACAGAAAACAAGAAATCAAAGATATGAGTAAATTTGCAAAATTACACTACGACGAAATCTCAGGTAATGTTTTCATAAATAAGGCTTTTTGCACAATACTGAAATTTTGAAAACTTTACCATTAATGCTAACTACCATGGCATTGGTGTACAATAGTCATTCAGCATCAATAACTCCTTAAAACTTTTATTAATGGTAAAGTATTCATAGTTAAAAGTTACCATTACATTGGCCCCAAATGTGTCATTCGAGTGTATTATTGTGTGTATATGTGTGTGTGTGTATGTGTGTGTGTGTGCACCCTTAAAAAACCTTTAGCCACACAAAACGAGTCCGACATTTTAATGGAGGTTTTCTTGGACGGTATGTTTAGCCTACAAATTATCAGCCAGTGTTACAGACGATGCGATCTTGGCATATATCCTTTGGAAGGAATCGCCAGAATATAACCAGTCAATGGGCTCTAGCTCTGTATTCTTCATCGAAAGATCATTCTGCTACTTATTAATCACAAATCAAGATTACCCATCCCACCAACTTTTTATATGTTTTGTGGTTTGTTTTTTTTATAGAAAGACCCACTTGCATGAGTAAAATATTGAAATAGCAACTCTCTAAAACCACACTCTCCGAAAATCATATGAAAACACTGCTCTAGTGATTGATTAAAAATCTACAAAAATCAATACCTTTGCCTCTTTTTTTGTACACAAGAAAAATGAAGGGGGCAGTATCTTGTCCATCTTGCTCTAAATATCGTGTAATTATCACACCCTTTGGATATAAAGTAGACTTTTCGTTCTTTATAATTTTTTACTCAGGCTATTTAAATAAAACTTATCCTTTCAAAATATCTACATCGTATGTACCATCTGCATGATTTGGTGTATCCTTGNTGATTTTGGGGAGGGCACAATCACTTATTTTATATTGTTCGGTTGTGAAAATATATGATTTCGGTGCCTTAGAATTTATCGTAAACTTGGAACGACATCTATCTTAAATTCTTTTGGGGTTATACGTGTTCATGATTTTGCCAAATATCATTACACTTGGAAAATCTGAAAATTGTGAGCACTCGGGTTCGTGATCTTGCGTAAATGATCATGAATGAAAATGTCCAACAACTTAATTTGGGGTTTGAAAAACATTCAATGCCCGATCATAAAATATTTTACAAGCTGATGTATACCTCCTAAAATTTAACTCGGTCGATATTCATAGATTGTAAAAGGCCTACATATGAAATATTTCTTAAACGCTTTTATTGTCAAATAAATCGAAATATCAACCCAACATTAATATTCCTCGAGGTCGAGAAGAATCAAGGAGCTCGTTCACTAGCACTCAAGGATTGATCAAAAGGGGGATATTTTTCATATATAATAGAAAATACATTGTCTATCTCATATCATAATTAATATTCGAATGGTATTTGGCATTACAAGGAAGGCATGAAACTTTTTATGTTCACATGATGACTAATGTTTTCTATTTATAATTTTTCCAAGGTTTTTAAAAGCAATGTTTATGAAAATATGATATAGAATGGAATCAATACTGGCATATATCAGTATTTGCAGTTGACAAAATAAGTACTTAACGCGTGTCCTTCGCAGTATTTACGCGGGACTGCTGTTCGCCGCCATTTTGATCACGGAGATTATATAGGGAAATTGCTTCTATATACAGTGCGTGTTATATGGTATGGGGATTTCGCGATGTGAAAGTTTGAAACTAACCAGGCTCCAAGTTTGATCAAATGTCATTCCTGGGAAGGGATATCCTTGGCTTGACAAGATCTATATTTGCTACCTGTAAACATAGAAAGCCAAAATAAAAACCACAAAACAGGAATTACGGTGGTATTCAAACTATGAAAAATATAACATTAACGAGAAGTTACGTATTTATAGATTAGACTCGGTTTGTCAGATTTGGAAATGGGTAAATTAATTGGGGAAATGGTCTATAGGCTCGTTCCACACAGTCTAACCTTTGCCAAGTTTTCATGTTGCCAAGTAGCTATATCGGTCAGACCCTGAAGAAAATCTAGGGCTCGTAGCGGGTGTTATTCTTAGCTGTCACAGTATTGGGAATCATGGGGGTGAGGTGGGGTACGAACTTTTATTAGCATGAAGGTTGATAGCCATGGGAGATTAGGATTTATGTTCTGAAGCCATTAAATCAATTATTATACCGCTTAGAAAATTAAGAAATTAAGAATTATTAAATATAACTGATTTATGCACATCTGGAAAGTTTTTAAAGAGTTTATACTTACTTGGAACAGCCATAAAAACTTATCTGTTTGACTAATAAGTTTCTTTTATTTCTTTATTCTTCTGTTGATGTAATTTGTAAAGCGCTCTGGAACCATATCTGTGTATTGAGCGCTATATAAGTATCCATATTGTATTGTATTGTATTGTAATGTTCTCTGAAACGATTTTAAAATACCTTTAAACTTTTTAGGTTCTCATGAGAACCACTGAAACCTGTTTGGAGGATTTCAAATACGAAGGATCCAAATGATGGACAGAAATATTTTAATTTGATCCTTTAAATATAATTCTCGGTAATTGTCAGGATGAGGAAATCGATGCGAAACGAGTTGATTGATTCAAAAGTGGCTCTACATGCATAAAGACATATGTGTTTGAAATTGGGAGATGAATCTCTCTGGCATACTTTAGTTTGAATGCAAAAATCAAAGGCAAACCAACCGTCACTTCTACGGACCACCAGCGACGTTTCCGTTTTGTACTCTCGGTCAATTCGAACCCCCCCTTTATCATGCGTGTAGGGAGGGGTGTTGGTAAAAAAAAAATGTAACAGGGCGTCATGTTTTTATGCCATAAATAAACTATTTTCGGGTCGATTTTGGTTTTTAAAAAAGTATGACATTACTCTGATTTGTTATTGAAAACTGTATCATGCAAATAGTTTTACTGCAGCTGACAAAATAATGGAAAAGATAAACAATTCCTTAGTAAGTGTGTACTAAGTATTTGATAATAATTTGATTATGCTAATGATAAAACCCCCGGAACGACACCCCTTTCTCCCAGATGGCTTTACATCTAAACTAGAGTGATTGTTCAACAAATTATTTCAGAGAGCGGTGAATAATGAATGTATTTTATCGAAAAACAAACTCTATTGCCTAAAAGTGTAATATCATACTAATTACTACTGAGGATGTTAAGCTAATTAATGATGATGTTGCTTTAAAAATGAATGTTAATGAATTGTCTAACACTGAGTCACAGTTAACTGATTGTATAGCAGCTGGTAAGTAGCACTCATACATAAACATACACAGATGGACAAACTCACATACTAACATAGGTATGCAAAGACTTTAATACACAAACACACCACACATCATTTTGCATTGAATAGTTATAATGATGGACAAATATAATGTACACGGTTACTAGAATTCATCTTTATACCCTACGTAAATTTATTCTCTGTCTCAATTCTGATGTCATCATTATTAGGATTATCTCTGAAATAACCACAGCTATTATAATACAGTCAAACCTGTCTATGGTGGCCACTGTCTAGAGTGACCACCTGTCTATAGTGGCCACTTAAATTGATTCCCTCCAGGTGAAAATGCATGTTATTGAACCTGTCTATAGAGGCCACCTGTCTACAGTGGCCACTTTTTCTGTTTCCCTTGGGGTAAGCCACTGGAGACAGGTTTGACTGTATATGCTATCATTATCATTTTCTTTAATTCCTGTAATCACTATCATCACCGTCATCATTATATTTCAGTTGCAGACATTGTCAAATATATATAACACTCGCAGGAGGAAGGACATGCAGTTACCACGCCTCTCTAGTCTCGTACTGTTATTAGAAATCTCTATCCGCCGTGGTTGAGAACTTAAGCCTGCGTCACACCTTAGCGTTTTTAGCCTGCGTCGGCCCAGCGTTTTTTTAAGTTAAAAACGC
>BQKZ01004706.1:44818-62940 GCA_036244855.1 Temnopleurus reevesii | reverse complement strand
GTCAATGACCCGTGGATGACATCGGATCATCGGATACATGCAGCCAGCTATCACCCCCACCAACCTCAACCCCGAGTGCAATCAACGAACCATCACCACCCTGCTCCAGGGCAGCTAAGCCGCAACCAGCCGCTCCCAAACCGTGCAATGACCGCGCCTCTTCCAAGCTTTGCGCCTCATCCCCAACCCACCAGGGACATGATGACCGCGCCTCTGTCAACTCCAGATTACTACCAGGCCCCCCAGCAGCCAGGGAAGCGGCTTTCGCTCCCCCAAGGCGGAGGGGTCGTCAGTCAACAACAGAGGCCTCCTCCTCCACCCCAGCCTTCCCACCATAGAGAGAGGACCGACCTAAGCCACGAGTTTCATCAGCTTTCCATGCACGATACCACCAGGTATGTTTGCTTAGCACACTTATCTCCATATAATAAAGTTATAGTCAAACCTGTGTATTGTAGACACCCAGGGTTCTGTAGCGATATAGGTGGCCACTTGACACAGATTGTCACTATGGACAGGTTTTTACAGGAAATATATGAATAAGTAAAAGGAAGAAATTCTTAAGTTTACCCGCTTTTTCTGTCCAAGTGTGCTTCTTGCCTGAATCAATTCCAGACCCTTTGGGTATTGGGAATCTCTGATAAAACAAATTCTGAGTTTGTTGATATGAGGTCATAAAAATATATATAATTTACATGTACAAGTAAATTAACCCAACATAATAATAATACGTCCATTTATATAGTGCAATCATTATATGCATATGCTCTACTGCGCTTGATACTAGGTACCATATTATTACCCTGGCTATAACTGCCGAGCAAGCCAGTTAGGCGCTGAGGCATACCAAGGAATAAATTCCTGCCAGGTACCCATTCTTCACCTGGGTAGAGTGCAGCACAGTGTGGATGAATTTCTTGCTGAAGGAAACTAACGCCATGGGTAGGACTCGAACCGCGGACTTCTGCCTGAAAGGCGAGAGTCAGAACCACTACACCACAACGCTTCCAAACATAACTAAAAACTTAACACCTTTGATGTGATTTGATGCTGGGTAGTTGGTTTTATGTATACTTCCAACAAGCAAATTATTATTTTTTCGGCTCAGATATGCTAAATTTTCATCTTCCTCTCCTATTTTTTCTCTAGCCATGTCGGTGCTTTTGATGAAGAAAGGCATTACAGCTACCCTTTAACCACTCCCTACAGAGGAAATCCACCCGCAAAGGTAGGGCAAATTTCATTTATCATTTTAAAAACAAAAATGTCTAGTAATTTTCAAATTTGTCATGTACTCTTCGAAAACTGCACATTGTATAACATTGTTCTTGTTTAAAAGATTCGCATCTGCCAGATGTTAAATGCTACCTATTTGGTTGATGGTGTATATAAGACAAGCTGTTAAACTATTAAGCTTCATTATCAAGGTTTAGTGCCCCATAACAGCTAAAAATCAAAATATGACCTACATAGGCACACTGTACATGAATAAAGCCTCGAGTCGGTGGTACACTTTAATCAATTTTCATAGACATCTGATTTTCTTTGCATTCTATGCTGTTTTTCATCAATCTGAATGTAATAACATAGGCCATACAGCTTGATTTGATGATTTGAAAAAATGAATAAAATCACAATAATATGTAGATTTGTGCCAAGTGATTCTCGACCAGAATTTATAATGACAGAGCAAATCAAAAAGCAAAAATATAACTCTCCCCTGATTTCTATGTTGTGTTTGATGATATACAATTTCTTCAATTTTTTTCTGTTTTGATTTCCAGCCGCCATCTAATCTGTATCTAGAAGACGAGGGCTGCAATTCTCCCCTCACACCCAACGATCAAGGGATCCCTTCGCCGTTGCCTCCATCCCTCTCATCCCGGTACGCAGTTCACCCCAACGTAGACAGCAGCATGCATCCGACAGGTCAGTCCCGTCCACCGCGATTCATGTACCCAACATCGTCACCTTCCCCATCCTCAAGCTCAGCAGCATATGGTCTGCCCCCATCCAGCAGCCAGGCCCCACCTGGGAACACGCATCAGTACCATGGGGGCGTGGGTGGGGCGGATCAGCAGCGGCATGGGGGACACATGTTGGTACAGTCATCGAGACATATGTCGCACCCCGCCGACGGCCATCGAAGGACATCGGAACCCGTCCCATCTAGGCAGGGCTGGGAGGAGTCCTGGCAGGAGAGGCCTCGACGTGAAGATGAACTGATCTACCGGGAAATGATGAGAAGGGGTTCATCGGGTCTTTCCGGACAACCCTGAAGATGGATTTGATTACTGAATTACCATGTCGTTGTTTCACCAAGATAAGAAAGACTTTACGCACGACTTTACGTTTGATTGGTACCCCTTCTTGTGCGCAATGGTTCACATTATTAAGCACATTTAGCGCAAGAACTGATACCAGTCTAACGTAAAGTCGTGCGTAACTTTTAGAACGATTTGGTGAAACACCGCCCATTTTTAGTTTTTTGTGCTGTGTTGCTGATATAGATGCCAACCGTTGGAATACAGGCAAACTTGCCCTAATGGATACAGTCAAACCTGTCTATAGTGGCCACTGAAAGGGTCACATAAGATACCATAGACAGATGGCCTTTATAGACAGGGTCCACTACACAACGTTTGGTTCTATTGTGATTCAATTTAACTGACCATCAGAGACAGGTGGTCACTATAGGCAGATGATCGCTGAGATTTTTTACGAGGTATATACTTGAGCAGAAATTAGATTGCAAACAGCCGATCAGCTGAACCAAATTGTTTTTGATGAAAGTAAGCATGGTGTGCTCATTTTACTTACATGTTATTATTGAATTAAGAGCAAAGAAATCAGTCTGCATAATAATACTGTACATCTTGTCAATATCCGTATCGGTTGCTACATTGTAATCCTGTGTTTTATGGGAGTATACAACTACTCACTTGTTTCTCTAGTTATTGAAATGTCTGAAAACAAGACTACGCTCAGAGTAAGCCTCATAGGCTTTATACTGTACTTAAATCTTACTCAGACTCATGTTACCTCAATTAGGTTCACTTCAGGCTTCCAAAAATATTTTGAATAGAAATTGTGTCCATTGATATATATCATACAAATTTTTGCAGTAAAGAACTCTTAGCCAGTATTTTTTTCCAATGTAAAAGTATATTGTCAAAATGCATTTTGCATGAGGTTTCATTTTTTGTCAGAGATTTGTATGGCAGAATGTTGAATGCAATGGGTGCAAGAGAGGGGGTCTGAGTTTGTAGACTACATATCAGCTATGCATGAATGGTCTCCTTCAATTCAACCATGATTTATCATCATTGCTGTTCAATCGTTCACACACTTGGCTAGTCAATGGGTACAGAGGTCATCAAAAGCGCCATATCATAACCCGTCCCACCCACACATTATCTTTCTCACTACAATCACTTCCTACTCTCAGTTCCGCTTTTCTGACAAGACCCAACTGTTGTGAAAAAGGAAGTAACATTGTGACCACCCATCATTCGACTTCCCGGAACATCCTATCCTTTGTTCACTTCTCAAACATTTACAGATTTTAGAATCTATGAATAGGGCCGATTGCAAATAGCAATAGTATGAGGGTGGATGTCAGGACTTCATCATTGTGCCTTTGTTATTGTTATGATTTTGGGGATAGGTATTTTAGTTGAAACGCCACATGGATGTGGATTATACAAGCCGTGCCTGGCACTACCAGGAGGATGTAGTATTCTGAAAGGGAATACAAGATATTCTGCCTTTTGTAAAGTATTATGAATCATTTATGATTAAGTTACACTTACTGTTCCATAAAGGATTTCATTGGGATGGTTTGATTTTTAGAGTAATTGGACAAGAAATTTTCTTTCCCTTTTCTTCACAAATTTCCTCAAAATGACACATGCGCCAATTTTGTGAGTTAGGGTAGTTAGACTTTTTTATCTAATGATGACAGAGCAGATTTTATATTATTCATGTTTTATCAGATTGCTCGAAAATGTCTTTGAATTTATGTCCATTTTTTATATTGATGATGATATAGCAATTCTCTACATAGCTTTAACTTGTACTCACTAGAGATTATTAGAATAGAATAGCATACAACCACAACTTTTATATTACCATTTCAAGATATTTGATATTAACTTTTTAGAATAGCTCTTAGTTAATTTATAGTTCTTACCTAAATCTGTACTCTATTGGAAATAAAGTTCATTTTTATTTTTTATTTTTTTTTATAATGAAGTGTCTGAAGTGGGGAGCACTATAGTTCCCTGCTATCAAAAATTGTTAACAAATTATTGACAATCATGAAAGTATAAATAGTCAGTCTTGATATTAAAGTTGGTTACTATAGACCATTAGCAGGTGAGAGGTTTGGTTTTCAGTGGATCCTCGTTTTAAGGAGGTTCTTTTGATAAGATTAATTTTCTCTTTGTATGGAAACCTTGTTATACTAGGGGCAAAATGCAAGAATTGAGAGAGATTGGACAGCGAAAGTACGTATTGAGATTTTTCTTATATCGTTGCTCTGTATAATGAGGTTCCACTGTTTATGTGCTGTTCTAGTTTTATACACATTATACTTATCAAGCAAAATTCTACCAAAAAATGGATTTGTTGCCCTCAACCAACTGACCCTCTGAAATTGGGCCAATTGTTTCTTTTGGTGTTTTTTTTTTTTTATTAAAACTGACAAATCACTAAAATTATAACTAAACAGGTGAAATTAAACCTGAAAATCATTTCCAGATGTTCTTTTGTCTTTTCACACTCATCTTTTTAGTCTTATTTCCTTTATGAACCGTTATATTTTTTGCTAAGTATACAAAATGTGGTATTTGTTAATCTCTTTTGACAAATTAACACTTTTCACTTAAAAATGGTATTCAAGGGCAATCAAACAATTTTTGAAGAGGTGTGGCTTACAAATAACAATTATTCTCTTTTTCCTAATATTGCACAATGTTCCTTATTAGTATTAATTATTTTTCTTCACTCTTCCCATGTATAATATTCTTTTTAGTATTGATTAGATTTTTAGTGTAAATAGTAATGTTTACCTTTTTTTATTCATACTTTAATTATCATCCTATTGTTTTTTCAGATCAAAGCAAAAAGTCTTACACTGTAGAGTTAAGCACAGTAAATGGTACAGTATATTACTGTTCTTTTGTATAAAATATAAATCAAAGCATGTAAAATCAGTTTATTTAACTGATGAGACTTATGTATGGGCATTTTGTCCAGTCTTATTTTGTGTAGTATTTCCCCTTCTTTCATTCTTGTTCAGAAATTACTTCATTACGAGTAAGAATTGAGTGTTCTGTTTTTATGAAGTAGAATTAGAGTTCTTTTTGTTTAGAATTTAAGATGTATGTACATGTACATTTTGTATGATGTGCCGGCTTTGATATAGGTGTGTGCATGCATCTACTCTGTAAAAGATCTAACGCTTTTAATTGAACTTTTGAAGAGATTTTTCAGTGAATTTCCATGTATATGTTCCGTATCTACATGTATTATCTTTTATATTATACACAAACTTGGAATTCATTGAGATGTATATTGAACTTCAGCACATCTTTATCTGATTGTAATCCAATATAATGGAGTTCACACGCAATACTTTGTGATGCGATCGCATTACATTATATTTTCCATTTTCATTTTCATATCATTCATACTTGACTTGCTCATATTTCAGAGATGCCAACCCTTACACAATATGCATTATGTATATTTACATATGAATTCAATGCTTTCATTACAAGTGAATAGCAGAGAGCATGGCTCCTGTTGTCATGTTTGCTCTCACTTTTGTTAAGCTATTTTGCTATTGACGTTTTAATTCACACCTTATGCATATTCTGGAACGGTTGGCATCTCTGGATATTTATTGTTGCAAGGCAGTGATCTTTGGCCATTTATAAACAGCTTTATCAAACGATTCATGCAAACCATTATGTTCTTTGGCGCTTTGCCTGCTTTTATCAGACTTTGTGATAATCTTTCGGGTTTATTTGCCCAAATTATTTACTGATTTCTTAGAAAAGCTCAATTCAATATCAGAGTTCATTTTTTTGTTCACTGAACCAAAGAATCCCTGGTGAAAACTGGTGAAAAAAGAAAAAATTGAATTCTTTAATTTTTTTACAAAACGGTTACATTTTATTACTGGGGATTTTCACCTTAGTATCTCTTTTGTTAAAAAATCATTGATTTCATAATATGAGTGCTTTCTAGATCAGCAGGCGAATTGCACTTTTCAACTGTTTGGACGAAGTATTCCAAACAATGTAGTTGTAATCCTTCAGTGAAATATAGTTATTTAGATAATTATTGAACATAGAAAATGATAGCTGTATGTGTTTTTTTTTTCAATTGTAAGTTAATATCTCTAGTGCTGGTAACAACAACAACAAAAATCCTGAAATGGAGAATAACATTGATGCATTTCTATAAAAAGACAATGTCTGTAAAGTAGCACCATTTGATACATTTTTTAAATTCTATTAACCAGTGTCAACCACTAAAAATATGTCTAAACACTGCCAAAGTGTAGATCGTAGAATTAGAGTAGACATAAATTTGTACACATTTCCTGTCAATAGTTGCACAAAATTGAGCAGTAGTCAGACTTTATTAGGTGTTTATTATGTGTTATTGTTAAAACACATGTATCAATAAAACGGGATATAAGCGGCATTTCTTTACAAAGAGTAAATTTGTTATTCCGTTTGATTCATTGTACATTGTCTTGCGTTTCATTAATGGAATGTGTTCTAGATTGAAATAATTAGAAACTATCAATTTTCAGAGCTAAATTATGTTGCTGATAAGTTTGATACGCAATTGTAGAGCATTTTCACCCCATGCAAACATTGTATAAATGTGTTCATGTTATTTACTCAAAGAGTTACCACATACAAAAATGTAAAAAGTTTGTGGTGCAAAGGAGCCCAATGTTCTGACTTTGTGTGATGTAAATCTTTACAACAACTCATTTTTTTCTATATGCACTATATCCTCCTATTATTTTGAACAATCATGAACTATCATAAAAATAGATTATATGAATAACTCCAAAGGTATTTGCATTAAAGGCAAAAGTGAAATGTATATTGAAAAGTAATTATCCTTTTATTTTAAAAAGGAATGTATAAGTGTGTGCCATGTATATTAATTATGTATGATTTGTAAATGTAATCTCTTGTATAAAGGAAATAATAAAGATCAAAATATAAAATCAATCATTTCTCTCTCTAGAGTCTTTTTTTTCTTATGACTATCTGGAAGATCTTTTAGAATTACATTAAAGTGTTTAATTGGTATGAACAAGGACGACAGTGAGGTCAGCATTGTGAGTAGTCCAGTTGAGGACTGAGTGTTCTGATAGCACCCACCTCTGCATATTCACTTACACTGAACACACAGAAAATGCACAGCACTCAACCACAGAGTCCTTACATAATAACACTCTGCTCTGTATACCCTTGTGGAGGCGCGATCAGATGGCTATACTGAGCATAGTGTTATGTAAGGACTCTGTGGTTGAGTGCTGTGCAGTTCCTGTGTGTTCAGTGTAAGTAAATATACAGAGGTGGGTGCTATCAGAACACTCAGTCCTCAACTGGACTACAGTGTGAGCAGAAGGGACAAAGGCATGGGACAAAATAAACATACTCATTCAAGCATTCACGATAGCTTCATGGTCACAAAAGAAAGTCCCAGATGTGACTCTTGTTCAACATTTTCCAGTAAAACAAGAAGGATTGAAATTTATTTGTGTCCGTCTAGCTCTTGCTAGTGCTTGAATGGAGGTTGTTTACTTTGTCTTAGGACTTTTTCCTTCCTGCTCACAGTGCAGAAGACAGTAGTCCAGTTGAGGACTGTGTGTTCTGATAGCACCTGCCTCTGCATATATTCTCTTGCACTGAATGCACAGGGGCTGCATAGCACTCAACCACAGAGTCCTAATATAACCCTATGATCATGCTTACCCTGTAATTGCATCAGGGGTAAGCATGATCAGAGGGATATGTAAGGACTCTGTGGTTGAGTGCTATGCAGCCCCTATGCGTTCAGTGTAAGAGAATATGCAGAGGCGGGTGATATAAGAACACACAGTCCTCAACTGGACTAAGGGGACAGCCGAGGAGGGAGAAAAATAAGACGAAATGAAGAAAGGTTTGAGAGATGGACAGATGAGAGTGAGAATGAGGGAAGACAGAGAGACGTGTGGGGGGATGATCGGGTGAACCGAAAAGTTAACTAGAACACAGACAATAGGTCCGTACGCCGTGTATTCAATTTTTGGAACACAACAATGACAAACCGGTACCGAATTAATAGCATTACAAAGGAGCATTGAAATTGGGTTCGACTTAACTTTTCGAAAATACTTTATACGGTATCGTGTTGTGTGTGTGTTAAAAGAAGTTTAGATGGAGAAATCAGTATTGGCATAGAGAAAAATGCAGAGTTGCCAAAATATGAATAATGTAACAGATGAACACAAGTGAGAGTAAACGTGATAACCATGACCAACACGATATAAACTATTTTAGAAAAATAAAGTCGGTCGACTGAGAATAGATCCGTTTGCCGTGAACATAACTGTGCGGACATAACAATGACAAGCCGGTTACGATTTGAATAGCATTACAAAGAACCATTGAAGTAGTGTTCGACTTTATTTTTCGAAAATAGTCTATATCGTGTTGACCATACTCTCAATCTTTCAATTCAGATGAAAGCTTTGAATTCATATGAAAATTCAACTCGTGTGCACATTTCGGAACGGCTGGCAACGCTATAGATGTATGGGGCATAGAAAGAGAGCTGGGGTAAGGTGAGGGGAGAGCGAGATAGATCGGAAATGGAAAACTCTGTTTGTGCTCTACACTGAATAGGCATAATTATTTCATCGAAGACTCATACAGTTGGATATTTTTTTAATTATTGTTTGTCAAATATTTGGTTTTAAAAGAGCAATGGTCATTTCATTTAAGAAAATTCTTGCAAATTACCGAAAACTTAATTCTGACAAATTCTTTGTTTCCTAGCGCTGTTCCATGAAAAATGACGTATGACAAAGAATTCGAAACAGAAAGTACATAATCATGGATCAGTCGGCATCTTTATCTGTTATCTTTCTCTTTAAATATTCTTTGTAAATATGTTTTGCTGTTTGTCGGGCAACTCATCTTTATGTTTAGTTCTTGCGTAATTTCGACTCAAAGAAGATTGGGTAATTCGATTGACCAACACCGTTTCAGTGATATTGCAACAAAAATGAACGGTTTTTTTTTTCAGACAGTAAACGAGTAAAATTATCTTAAAATTGATTTGCACATTGGATCAACTTTATCTTGTAGAAAGTTCAATCTTGATAATTATTGTGCTTTTGTTTTCGAGTCGAAAATAAAACCCTTAAAAACAAATTGACCATTTTCTAACCCCCGAACCCTGAAAGACCCAAATCCCATTCTGTCACTCATAAATTCACTTGAAAAGATGATATTCTATAACTAGAATATTATTCTGTAATCTGGGAATTTGTGTGAGGTATGACTGCGTCTGTCCCTATTTCGTTCCATCAACGGCAATTCACTTGTGTAAAGCTAGATGCTTATTGAAAAGTAACTTGAACACAATACATGAAAATCAATCTTATATTTAAAAAATACGATATTCTCTCGTATGATAATGGCCTTATGGAGACCATTTAACATGAAATCTATTTTCATAAAAGTAAGTCGAACGTTAATTCAATGGTTCTATGTAATAAAACGGGACCGGCTTGATATATGCACAGTTCAATAATTGACGCACATATCTATTGTACCATGACACACTTAATTCTTCGAAAGTGTATCAAATTCTTAAAAATATTTGAAAAGTCATCGCTTTTAACATTCCCATTAGGATTATTTCAAAATTAACTCGTACATTTCTGATTGTTTCATAAGTGATCTAATTGACTGGGGAGTAACTAAAAATAGAATCTGCTGAATTTTATGCAATAATCATTATACGTGGTTTAAAAGGGGGATAAACTTTGATCGTAATTCAGTAAACCAAAAACCGAAATATCCTGTTACGGTGCAAACTTGGCCATTTCCGTGGAAAGTCAGTCATAAGGCGAAAAAGAAAAGATTGTTTGGATGCTCCCACCGTCCTTTCCCTATAAATTGCTAGACCTGAACGTTTTTGTTTTGTTATATTTTGTTGTTTGGNTATTATAATTTGTAATTAGAAATTATTAATATTGAATTATATCTCTATTGGTAGAGCAATTAAAGCGTAGATGCGTCTATGCAGACACTTATTTCAGTTCTATAATTGGAAAGACTCTATCTATTCAGTCAACAAAAAGAAAGCTCTCCATTATTTCTGCTTTATTTCTTCCTGTTATTTCAGACCTTAACTTTCGCTTTCATTTTTTGTTTCCATTTTCTGTCTTGTTGGTTGTTAATTAGACTTTGGTACCTGGAGTTCTTTAGATACCAAGTTAGAAATTATTTTCATGTCATGAGCATAATAGAGATAGAAACCTCAATTTAGCGAATAGGCAGGTTTACTAATGCAGTCAAACCTGCTCTAGCGACCACCTGTATATAATGACCACCTGTCCATAAAGACCACCTTTCTGGTCTCCCTTGGAAGCAATTTACGTGTTAATGAACCTGTCTCTAGAGACCACCTGCTCTTAAAGACTGAGTTTTTTCTCCCTTGGGTGGTCTTTATAGACAGGTTTGACTGTAGATTCAAATTTAAACCTTTTTTTTTTGTCAACGAGTGTAGTTAAGTGGTATTCCTTAAATGGGTTTGTCACAATTGGAATAGGTAATTGGAATCCAGTTTGCATACATTAGTTGTTGCTATGTTGAGCAAGCCCCGGGCAAGCTTTCGGGATTCAGGGTGCTACAAGAATTTTTGCACCAGTTGCCCAGTCGGAAAACCAAGTTTTCAAATCACTTGCCCAAACAAAATTTCCTTTGCCTCAAATCGATGGCCTATGCCAATAATGGATGAAAACTAGAAAAGGCTGCTATTTGCCCCTTCGGTCAAGTGACAATTTTATTTACTTGCCTGACAGCTTCATTTTTTTGCCCCGAGCATGTGGGCAAGTGGGTTTGTAGTGCCCTGGGGATTGTCAAGAACAACTTTTGTGTACAGTTTATGCATAGAATTTGCATGAATAAACCTGCCTATTCATATAGATGTACCTGTTGTATGTGCAAGTGGCCTCTTATTTCATTTGTTTACCGTATGATCCTATATTTATCTGTGCAGCATACCATGCTGATACAACTTATGGCCAAGGAATGAATAAATTAATAGATGAAAAAAAAATTGAATAGATGAATAGATAATTTTATTAATTTTCAATAATAAAGTATAGTGCCAAATTCCTAAAATTCCTAAAAGTTATGCAAAATTCATGTACCAGATATAAGATATGGAAAATTTGTTAGCCAGCAATATCGTCTAATTAAAATGCTCTATACCTGTTAAATTTGCCCAAAATAATAGAAAATTGGGAAATGTTTTATAGAAAATAAAATGTGCTCAGTGCACTAAAATATGTTTTAACCAGGGATGCACCAGAAACTGGATCAATCAATATCAATCTCTCCAAGGGGTGTTTTTATTTGTTTTTAGTTCCTGATTGCTCGTTTGTATGAAAATACATGTACTCAGACCCTGCGCCAAGCCCCCAGTTGCGTGACCATTCTATAGATTATTTTTCTTTACCTTTGTTTTTCCGAAAGAGGAAGTTGTCCGAGTATTTTCAGAGCAGGTTTGACGATGGTGAACGTTTGTTTGAATATCAGGTTACTCATTGTTCTGGTATTGATTTAAATAATGTGTGCAAGTAAATCATTAAAGGGGAACTTCACCCAGACATTGATGTGCTCTCAGTGGATGCAGAAAAATACAATGATCAAACCAGGGAGTTGTGAGTGATAATTTGAGCAGAATGGGATAATCCGTTCAAAAGTTATGAATTTTCAAAGTTATCATTTACACCCTTCATGGGCTCCTTAAATTGGCAACGTACTGGCACAAAATGGCTGCCAACATGGAGAACTCTCCATTCAATTTGTACACAGCATTTCCCATTTTGTTCCTTTTAAAGATAAGTAGACAAGAAATCAACAAGATTCATCCCAAAATGCATGCAGAATCAAAATGTCCATATCATACTTGAAGGGAAAAGTACAATTTTGTCTACTTTTCGAGAAAAAGAAGAAAATGTAAAATTCTGTGTCCAAAGTGAATGGAGAGTTCTCCATGTTGGCAGCCATTTTGTGCCTGTACGTTTGCCAATTTAAGGAGCCCATGAGGGATGTAAATCAAAATTTTGAAAATTCATAACTTTTGAATGGATTGTCTTATTTTGCTCAATTTTTCACAGTTTGTTCATCTGATTTTTCTCTATTTAATGATATCAATTTAATTTGTGAGTGTAGTTCCCCTTTAAAGAATTTTTGATTTGATGTGTGACTCAGGGTCATACTCAATTGACATCATGAATTGCAAAATGATTCTTTTAGGAAGTGAAACATGATATTGCTTTATGGTGCCTAATCCTGATATACACCTCCCAGCAAGTAGGAATTTGGAGAAAAGAATGAGAATTTTTTACCATTCTGAGAAAGTTTTTCAACCATTTTGACAGATGAGTAGAAGGCTTTGCAGTACAATGAGTTCTTTTTCTTGGAAATGTGAGTTATCCTGAAAAGGACCTACCCACTTTCGACATCTTGACAGAATTTTCATCTTCTTGTACGATAATTCAGCGGCACTGTCGTACTTGAAACATAGTTTTATTCCTTCTTTCCAAGCTTACAGTGGAGATTACATACATGTACAACCTGACAAATGCCTAGAATGTATCCATTGAAAATGCATGTGAAATTCATGTCTTGTCTTTCCGTATATATGCCAACAATCAAAGTTGATTATTACAGCATTTCAGGTGTAGATCGCGACCAGACTAATTTCTATCCAATTATTTTGTTGTAATTAATATGAAATACATGTAATTGTAATCATTATATAGATTTATTTATTTATATATTTATGCTTATTTGCACGCATAAAAATTGTCAGGTTATATATAATATCCACTGTATTTAGTTGAGAGATCTGCACTGAACTGAAACTGAACTGAATTGTGTATTTTTGAGAGATTATGTGGTACAACATTTGGCTGCAACAGAACTTTCATTAGGAAACCATCTCAATTCTGTTCAAATCAATATGGCGGTATCCATCCATAGACCTGTGATAGATTGTGTTTCAATACATAGGGTGAAATTAAAAGTCCCATTACCATAAAGAATAAATATATGCTTAAACTTTGAGCATGGACATAAACCTTGAACTTCCTCATATTTTCTGGGCTTTGTAAACAATTTTTTCTATAAATAGTCGCAACTTTCGGTATTCTTAGCCCTAGATTAATGTTAATGGGTTTTTTAATGAGCAATAGTACCTGGCCATAATTACAGCCCAAGGCGAAATTCAACGAACCTAGTGTGGAAAGCTTGTTAATTATATGCATGGGGCTATGTAGATTTGTTATCTTGAGTGAGAGTTTAATGGACTTCCATGTATATTTTCTGAAGCCAAAAATCAATATGATTGATACAGTGTAGTTGCTTTTTAATGTGCCAATATTCATCTATTTTCGGACTGATAGCTTCCTGCCCCCCCCCCCCCCCCCCCACATTATGACCCCATCTTGATAGTAGATCATACCAATGAAGTCTCTTTTTTTAACACATCTACATTGTACATGTATAGTAAATTTAGTGTAAAAACTGTAAATATCTAGTTCCATTAATATCCCAATGGATAAACATCCTGGGGATATGTAGTCTTTATTACAGACCTATTACCTTGGAAATCAGAAGTATTTGCAATGATCATTTGAATAACCATATCTTTTTTATATTTATTTAAAAAAAGTAATGAGTGGACAGGTTATATGTTGAATATCTACCAACATCTCCGTTCCCCTCACTAGATTTTCTTAATCTGAATAATGAAAAAGCATTTATGGGTCTGAATGTAGAAGACTACATGCCTGAAGGGAAAGTCCCCTGTTGATCAATCATTGTCAGAAGTTCCCCTTAGGCTGCCCTCTGGGCTGCCCTTTAGGCAAGGCATTGGTTGGGATTGCTGAGTGCACGAACAGGATATCCCAACCTCAGCGCTTTTATGAACTCTACTCCCACTGACCTGAATTGAAAGAATGGAGGATGGATACTTGTACAATGATTTGGATTGATCACAAGAACAATATAAAAGAGGATGGGAGTCATTATAGCATTGTGCATTGTTGAGCTGCCTCAGATGTGATACATATCTGTAGAGAAAATTTTTATTTAGAAGCACTACATGTATTAATATAATACAGACTTATTATTATTATGTACATGAAGTTTAAATCCAGAGAGACTGATTGGCCAGGAAAAAAATGTTGATGACATTATCCTTTCTCTTCTTCTTCATATCAACCATCCAATTGCATTTTCAGTTGTATAGCTTTGTGCATTGCTGAGCTGCCTTACATGTGATGCACTAGTAATACATATCTATGTACATGAAGTTGAAGTCCATAGAGACTGATTGGCCAGGAAAAAAATGTTGATGCCATTATCCTTCCCCTTCTTCTTTATATCAACTATCCAATTGCATTATCAGTTGCTCTCTGCTTTATTTCCTATTAATGCTTCTCCCCTAATATCCCTTCTTTTACGACCCCCTCCCGCCTCCCGCTCCCACAAGCCTCTTTTGTGTAAACAATCTTTCCCCTTTCACATATTTTTCTTTAATAGGGCTAATACTTTAGAAATTACCAATTGATTACTGTACATAATACTGTCCATTATTTCTTCTGACATGAAGGGCAGTAAAGAAATGGCCTGTAGGATTGTTGAATTGAATGTTTTAAGCATCTGAAATAAAATTTGTATGATAAGGCATGAACACTAAACACATGTTCACGAGTAGGACCAGGGTGTTGTTTCACCAAGATAAGAAAGGCATTAAGAATGGCTGTAAGAACGACTGCTTTCAGTTCTTGTGCTTAATGAGTGATAATCTTCATACTATTCTGTGCAAGAACAAATAGAAACTGATAGAAATGGCCTATTGCTTACTTACTGCCTATTATGACTCCTGCCATTCTTTAACTTGTTCTTAAAGTCTTTTGTATCTTGGTAAAACACTGCCCTTGTCATTGAGAGATTGCCTGACTTAAACAAAATATTCTTGTTTTTCTTACCACAGATTCATGCCACCAGATGATCCCCTGGGTAGACGTGGCCCAAACCTGGAGAACTTCCTACGAAAGACACCCATCAAAGCCAGTCACCAGATGCAGCCGTGTCCCTACGGCAAGAAGTGCACCTACGGTAACAAGTGCAAGTACAGCCACCCAGAGAGGAGCAAGAATGTGAAGACGACGAGCGAGATCCTGGTGGAGAAGGATCGGCTGAGGCAGGAGCAGAAACTGAAGGAGAAGTTGATGGCCAGGGCGCTCAAGGCAGACATGGTGGAGATGCCTTGGGAGAGGGAGGAGAGGAGAGGAGGGAATCTGACGGAACCGCTACCGATGGATGAGCGATTGATGCATCAGCGGGGAGCGGCTTCGCAGCATGGGGGCGCTTTGACGCTACCGTTGAGGAATCCTCCCATGGTCGATAATGGATATCATACGGTGCCGCTATCCGGTCCGCAGCATTTGCAGCAGGTGCAACAGGTTCCGCAGTATCGTGGACATCCACAGAATGTACAGTCTGTCAATGACCCGTGGATGACATCGGACCATCGGATACATGCAGCCAGCTATCACCCCCACCAACCTCAACCCCGAGTGCAATCAACGAACCATCACCACCCTGCTCCAGGGCAGCTAAGCCGCAACCAGCCTCTCCCAAACCGTGCAATGACCGCGCCTCTTCCAAGCTTTGCGCCTCATCCCCAACCCACCAGGGACATGATGACCGCGCCTCTGTCAACTCCAGATTACTACCAGGCCCCCCAGCAGCCAGGGAAGCGGCTTTCACTCCCCCAAGGCGGAGGGGTCGTCAGTCAACAACAGAGGCCTCCTCCTCCACCCCAGCCTTCCCACCATAGAGAGAGGACCGACCTAAGCCACGAGTTTCATCAGCTTTCCATGCACGATACCACCAGGTATGTTTGCTTAGCACACTTATCTCCATATAATAAAGTTATAGTCAAACCTGTGTATTGTAGACACCCAGGGTTCTGTAGCGATATAGGTGGCCACTTGACACATATTGTCACTATGGACAGGTTTTTACAGGAAATATATGAATAAGTAAAAGGAAGAAATTCTTAAGTTTACCCGCTTCTTCTGTCCTGCCTGAATCAACTCCAGACCCTTTGGGTATTGGGAATCTCTGATAAAACAAATTCTGAGTTTGTTGATATGAGGTAATAAAAATGTATATAATTTACATGTACAAGTAAATTAGCCCAACATAATAATAATAATACGTCCATTTATATAGCGCAATCACTATATGCATATGCTCTACTGCGCTTGATACTAGGTACCATATCATTTCCCTGGCTATAACTGCCGAGCAAGCCAGTTAGACGCTCAAGCATTCCAAGGAATAAATTCCTGCCAGGTACCCATTCTTCACCTGGGTTGAGTGCAGCACAGTGTGGATGAATTTCTTGCTGAAGGAATCTAACGCCATGGGTAGGACTCGAACCGCGGACTTCTGCTTGAAAGGCGAGAGTCAGAACCACTACACCACAACACTTCCAAACATAACTAAAAACTTAACACCTTTGATGTGATTTGATGTTGGAGAGTTGGTTTTATGTATACTTCCAACTAGCAAAATATTATTGTTCGGCTCAGATACGCTAAATTTTCATCTTCCTCTCCTATTTTTTCTCTAGCCATGTCGGTGCTTTTGATGAAGAAAGGCATTACAGCTACCCTTTAACCACTCCCTACAGAGGAAATCCACCCGCAAAGGTAGGGAAAATTTCATTTATCATTTTCAAAACAAAAATGTCTAATAATTTTCAAATTTGTCATGTACTCTTCGAAAACTGCACATTGTATAACATTGTTCTTGTTTAAAAGATTCGCATCTGCCAGATGTTAAATGCTACCTATTTGGTTGATGGTGTATATAAGACAAGCTGTTAAACTATTAAGCTTCATTATCAAGGTTTAGTGCCCCATAACAGCTAAAAATCAAAATATGACCTACATAGGCACACTGTACATGAATAAAGCCTCGAGTCGGTGGTACACTTTAATCAATTTTCATAGACATCTGATTTTCTTTGCATTCTATGCTGTTTTTCATCAATCTGAATGTAATAACATAGGCCATACAGCTTGATTTGATGATTTGAAAAAATGAATAAAATCACAATAATATGTAGATTTGTGCCAAGTGATTCTCGACCAGAATTTATAATGACAGAGCAAATCAAAAAGCAAAAATATAACTCTCCCCTGATTTCTATGTTGTGTTGGATGATATACAATTTCTTCAATTTTTTTCTGTTTTGATTTCCAGCCGCCATCTAATCTGTATCTAGAAGACGAGGGCTGCAATTCTCCCCTCACACCCAACGATCAAGGGATCCCTTCGCCGTTGCCTCCATCCCTCTCATCCCGGTACGCAGTTCACCCCAACGTAGACAGCAGCATGCATCCGACAGGTCAGTCCCGTCCACCGCGATTCATGTACCCAACATCGTCACCTTCCCCATCCTCAAGCTCAGCAGCATATGGTCTGCCCCCATCCAGCAGCCAGGCCCCACCTGGGAACACGCATCAGTACCATGGGGGCGTGGGTGGGGCGGATCAGCAGCGGCATGGGGGACACATGTTGGTACAGTCATCGAGACATATGTCGCACCCCGCCGACGGCCATCGAAGGACATCGGAACCCGTCCCATCTAGGCAGGGCTGGGAGGAGCCGTGGCAGGAGAGGCCTCGACGTGAAGATGAACTGATCTACCGGGAAATGATGAGAAGGGGTTCATCGGGTCTTTCCGGACAACCCTGAAGATGGATTTGATTACTGAAT
>BQKZ01004705.1:34204-44861 GCA_036244855.1 Temnopleurus reevesii | reverse complement strand
TTTGCTTTCATAGTGCGAACGCCCCCTAATATACGGTAGTTGTAGAGCATATGGCACTCAATCAATATGAAATGATGACAGGCATAACTCGGCTTCTCTTAATTCCTGATGACCTGGGGAAAAAGTACAGGACTTTTGCGATTATCTGGGTACCTGACCTGGATTCCAGGCTTCAAAATGTTCTGACTTTGCGTTGTACTTACAGTCTGTGTCTGGTGCGTGATTTAAAATAGGGTATGATTGTACGCAATCTTTCTTCTTCTCCTGGGCCCCGTAACATAAAGGTTTGCAAGCAATCTCTATTCCATTTTGCGATCAATTGCAAACTTTAGTACATGATTTGCCATAGACTTGCGATGATATCAATCGCTATCAGATTACATGTAGCAATTAATCGCAAACCTTTATGTTATGGGGCCCTGGCCAGCGGAAATATTCAAACTTGAATGATGCACGCTGTAAAAAACAAATCTCTCTCTCTCTCTCTCTCTCTCTCTCTATCTCTCACAAAACCAAGGATACTTTTTAAAGGCATTCTTTATAATAATACATGTAAATCCTTGCAAAGCAGGTTATTGCATGTGACCCTAGAACTGATATATTTTGCAAATAGAAATATCTTTAAGCTTGGCAGAATAAATAAACATTTAATTACTGTCCAAAAAGTGTACTTGATCGGCGCTGGAAAGCACGTAGCTTTTGATCAGCGACGTGATCACGCTCTGACTGCCAATAACAGTTGTAATACTCTGGCAGAGATGAATTTGCGCACTGCACATTGCTGTTAATACTATTTACGACAGATCAGTGCTACATTTAGTAGAGTTGAATGTTGTAACATACAGGATCAACAAACATAATTTTTTTGTATGATACGAATAAACACTGGTGTTTCTTGATACACATATAAACGTAGATGGGGTATTAACTTTTAAAACGTAATACTTACGTACATGTAGCTGGTTCGTCATAATTTGTAACAGAGAATAGTGATGCGTATTCCCATAGTCTGAATGCTAAAATGGAAATTCAGATCTTGGTGCACCCATCTGGACTCTACCTTCCGTTCAAGTCCAACAATTTTTATACTGTATGACTCGAACAAACCCTGGTGTGCATGTATCTGGTTCTTGGTACATGCGTACATAATTGGCTGGTTCGTTATAATTTAAACACCAAATTAAACCACATTGTGCCTTGAACAGAGAATAGTGATGCAGATTCCCATAGTCTGAATGCTAATTTTCAATTCAGATCTCTAATGCACCCATCTGGACTCTACCATGGATTCAACTCCAACAATTTACATGTAGATACGTACTATACGACACGAACAAACGCTGGTGTGTACATATATCTGGGTCTTGGTACACATAATTGGCTGGTTCGTCATAATTTACAACCAAAATAAACCACACTGTGCCTTGGACAGAGAATAGTGATGCGGATTCCCATAGTCTGAATGCTAAGTAATGGCAATTCAGATCTCTGTGCACTTTCGAACTCATTCATCTTCAGTAGTAATTACCCATCTGTATCCTGCCTTCCATTCAACTCCAACAATTTTGGTACTGTACAATTCAAACAAACTCTGGTGTTTATCTGGTTCTTGGTACATGCATACATAATTGGCTGGTTCGTCATAATTTGCAACTATTGCATTGTGCCTTGAACAGAGAATAGTGATTTTGATTCTCTTAGTCTGAATGCTAATTGCAATTCAGATCTCTGTGCACTTTAGAACTCATTCATCTTCAGTAGTAATTACCCATCTGGTTCGTGCCCTCCTTTCTCGGATAAAAGCATGCTCGCAGTACGAAGAACAAACCGCCCTCGTTTTGTTTCAACGTCTGTTTCCTTTAATAAACTGCAGTTGTGTGTTTGAAGTCATCTAGGTACACTGTACATGGTGTAGCTGAATATTAGTTTTTTTTTTAATATTAAATGTATTAAAATAGTACTCATTTATTATACATGTACATAAAGCAGATTGTGCTCTTGTTTCTCAGGGTAAAGTGTGTTTAGAACGAATTAATAGTCCTCCTTTTGATTCTCTGCCTGTTTCTTCTGTGAATAACTATTCTGCATTTAAAGTTATCTGGGTAGTGAGGGATTTCTGGAAGATCCAAAAAATGATGATACAGCTCATTTATCTTCAGTAGTAATTACCCATCTGGCTCGTGCCCTCCTTTCTTGGATAAAAGCCTGATCATGGAAAGAAGAAAAAGCCGCCCTTGTTTTGTTTATGCTGTTTCTTCTTTTACTGCAGTTGTGTAGATAAAATGAGGGATTTCTTGAATTAAAAATAATTATGATAACTTATTCATCTTCCCCAATCAGACAGCACCATCTTTTCATATGAACTGTCCTCATTTTTTTTCATTACCCATTGCTTCTTAGATAAACTATTGTGCATTTTTGTCAATAATATACAGTATAGCTACTTTGCATAAATACAATTTTCTTTTCATTTATAACTTTCTTGACTCACTGCACTAATTATTTTAAAAAATAAGAGAAAGTGGTATTTTCAGACATAATTTTTATTCAGATTTTTTGAAGATCGAAAAGTGATCTAACAAATCTTTGCATGTACATGTAGTCCTTGTCATCTTGCTCAAGATGTAAGCTGAGGTTTCAGGTTTTAGCCTTTTGTTAAAAACTGGCCAGCAAAAATTTAGGATGAATTTCTTGACGATTAAAGAAGTAATAATCGTTCTTTGTCGCTCCTCAAATTTCCCACCCACCAAAAGATTGATGGCCGTCCATATCACATGACCTTTACACATTGCCTTGACAGTGGCAAAGAAGTGAAATTGAAGCACTTATGTGGAACCCCCTCCAAATATATCTTCCCTCGTTTCCACGGCAACCAAGATGATCATCTTCTTGTCATCTCGTGTAGAGTGGGGGCGAAGTGTACACAGGTAGAATGAAGATAAACTATTTTTTACCTCAATGGGGACAGAATTCAAAGCACGCACCTGTAGTGAAATGTACAATGTCTCTCCTCTGTCCTTGAGAAGATTTTGTATATTTAGGCACGTTCATATTATCTTAAATTATTTTTTGGGTAGAGACTTTTTTAATGGTTCTTTTTTTGTCTGAAGACAATGCCTTTTTGTGTCAGTTCAAATGTCCTACATGTACATGTACAGTAAATCATTTTGAAAATGAACTACTGTAGGAGCTATTATGAATCAAATCTTCTGAAAATTGTGGAAAATTATTTAATAGTACATGTACATGGACAAGTATACATTGTACGCCCCCACCCCCTGTCTATATATATCTTCCCTCGTTACCACGGCAACCAAGATGATCATCTTCTTGTCATCTCGTGTGGAGTGGGGGCGAAGTGTACACAGCCACAGGTAGAATGAAGATAAACCTTTACCTTGGGGACAGAATTCAAAGCACGCGCCTGTACAGTGAAAAGTACATTGTCTATCCATTGTTGTTGAGAAGGTGTCATTTTGTATTTTTAGCCATGTTCATATTGTATCTCAAATATTTTTTGGTAGAAATTTGTCCTAATTGTATTTTTTTTGTCTGAAGACAATGCCTATTAGTCCTGAATCATCACTTTGTCAGTTTGAATGTCCTAAATTATTTTGAAAATGAACTAGTCACTGAATATCATTAAATCTGCTGAAAGTTTGGGAAAATTTGTGAATAATTTATGTGTAGATATTGACAATGTAAGTACCCCCTCTCCTTCCCCCAGACATATTTTGGCCTTCAGTATAATCGTTGTATGGCTCTTTATATTGTAAAATATTTTTTTTTCCACAATAATTTTACTTTAGTTTTATGAACATACACACCATTAGCTACAAATTGATTGTACACGTACATGTACATGTAGATCAGATTGTATTTTCTAGATAACCAATTAGATTGAATATACTGGTAGTTTTCTACTTTTCAATTGGAAATTTGAAGATAGTTTGTCACATATGTGACAAACTATCTTCAAATTTCCAATTGAAAAGTATGTGACAAACTATCTTAAAATTTCCAATTGAAAAGTAGAAAACTAAATATATGGAGTGTTAATTTAAACTTGAAACATTTCAAATGTACATGTACATTTCAATTGTGAATTACATTTTTCCAATCCTTGTGCGTTTCAAATTTTTGAAAGTAAATTCCTGTATTTATGTGGCTTTCAAATGTACATGTACATTGTAAATTGAATAAAGTGTTTTGGCTACATAAGCAGTCTCACATTTACATAGTTTTCTCACAACTACATGAGTCCATATAAAAAAGTGTGGTGTATTTGTGGTGTGTGCAAACTACTCAAGTACTGTAATCAGCCCCTTTTCAGCAATTCAGTACTGTAATCAGCCCCTAAAAACGCAATTCTGTGACTGTCAAGCCAACACCTTTGGGTACACCCTTCGCACAGAATGTATTTTAATTACATTGTAAATAATAATAATAATAATAATAATAATGGTGGCTACTTGTATAGCGCACATGTCCACCTTATCGGTGCCCATGCATGAATTTTCTGCAATTTACAATAAAATATATTTGTACATAGACAATGATCTTTTCAAAATATGAAAATAACAACTCTCTTTTAATATTAAGATTCAGTGAATTTCACTGCAATTTATGTATGCTGGAATATTGTGTTTTTTGTATATTATGAGTTCAAGGCTACATTTGAGAGAGTAATGTTAAGTATCAGGTTAATTTACAATGCATTAATTTTCAAATGTGAACATCTCCATTGAGAATACTCTCTAGAGAAGTGGAGTTAATTTATTTTTTCAAAGGAGCCAGGTGGCAGTGAGCTTGAAATGAGATGATAAGTGTGTGCGGAAGTAAAAAAAGAAAAGAGAATGCTGAGAATTGGCATTGATTGGCATGCATGGGTTTCTAGAAATATATTTCTCATGTTTGCGGTTCGTCCTTGGTATATATTCTTTCTATTTTACGTTACACTTTACAATTTGCATGCACATTTTAATATGTATTTTGAGACTCTGTCATGCTGTTCTGAATAAATATATTTCTCCACAAAAGTCAATGAAATGTATTTTTAGAGGTACTGTAGTTATGTAAAAAAATGTGGACTGTAGATCTACATTACTCCACTTACAAATATGTACATTCAATTCAATTTAAATTCAATTAGACTTTATTTAACCATACACATGTATTAAAAAAATCGCATCACATACAAAGGTACAAGTAATATAAAATGGTTGGGACCCTTAAAGAAGCAGCGTTTTGCTTTATGCAGGGCCCCTTGAACAAAAACATACAAGTATGTAGGACAGGAACTATTTTGCAACAAATGCAATCACTATTCCTTTCCTAAATTGGCAAGACTAAGATTTACAATTCTCTTTTTAAAACAGTCCAATTTGATATAATGTTAACAAATAGAATTTTGAATTTTAAATTATTTTCTTTTAAAGATTTTCTATTCTTTAAAAAAATGGTGGCACAATGGTAATGTTCGAATTTGGTGTACAATTTTTTCTCTTTCTTCTCATACACCTGGTATATTTTTAGAGAACTGCATCAAAAGTTATTGAACCAAAACACATAATGTGTTCTATCTTCCTGAAAGGATGAAAAAGAACAGACTATGGGGATGTTGCTCAAAAGTTGCAATTGATCGCAAGTTGCATTTGATCGGAACACGCCAATCAAACTCATTGTTTCATGCACGTCTTGTTAAATGCGCATACTAGTGCGAATGAAAATGCGTGTTGCAATATGTAAAGTTGCAGTTGATTTGCAGCTCATTTTAAGCAACACCCCCTATGACATTCAACTTGTACAGAAGTATAAATTTTCTGACCTCTCATCTCATACCAATCCAGGTGGGGGCTGGGTTTTCCCGTAATTTTGCTTTGAGTGACAAATTTTGTTTTTCCTTGTTGGATCGCAACAGAAACTTGCCCTCACTGTTTGATACTTAAAAAACATAATTTACATTTTGTAGAAAAATCAAGGGGGCTGTGCACTACGCAATATGGCTGCAACTCTCCCATTCCCCTGCATTATTATTAAATGTGCCTATAAGATAGGGAATGCCAAATTTGAGAGCATTGTGAACTAAAAATTGTGTATTTGTTCCTTAGCAATAGCGTTTTGAAATGAATACCATACTGATGCATTGTGCTTTCTACAGTACACGGACATGGACATGAACCACAGAAAATGCTCAAACGCTCCCTGACAGTTTATGGAGATGTACTGTACTGTATGCTGGAGAGTATGGTTTTGTGGCATTGAATACAATGCATGAAGGTCAAAGACAGAAAAACAACATTTTTCGACTGACATATTGTTGTCCAAATTGAGCTGCATGTCCGCAGACTTTATTCATTTGTTTCCGTGGCAACCAGATTACGTGCATACCTGCATGGCTATTTGACTGAACGCAGGCATGCTTGCCAGACCGAAAAGGAAATTAGGTTAATACTATATAACTCATTGTATGCGATATTTGATCATCATTTCGGTTTGATTCATGAATGCTATTTTTTTATTTATAATGAAGCAAAGAAGACAATTTACTGTCGTATTCCTTTGTACCTGTAGGCCTATTTGTTTTATTGTACTAAACCAAAAATAGTTTTTGTGAATAGACAATTCAAACAAGAATTAACTTTTTTTTAACAACAACAAACATACTGATAAGAAATACTTAATTACCTACATGTAAATTGACATTTAATCACCAGATATATTGGCAACTGCATGATGTCATGTTTGCAGTACTACATTTGTAAGTACAAACCATTTACTGCAAAACGTGAGCTGTCCAGTTTGCTCAGAACGCAACCTGGTTTAAATTATTTTTGTGTACCTTACCTTCACAACAGATTCTAGTTTTATGATATTTTAAAATTTCAATTACTATTTTTTTTTTAAATGTTAATTCATACCATACACTGACTCAGCACAACGTTTTCAAACTTGATATAACAACACTAAATAGGCATAATATGAATGGAGGGGCATATTCTTCTTCAGAAAAAAAATTCCCCTCAATTCTTTTTAACCACCCCAGGAATAAACCCCCATCCCTTCTTTTACATTGCCATAATTTTTTTTACAAATGATTTTCACACTCAAGCTAACCAGAGTGTTGGGTAGCAACTACTTGTATTGCCAAATGTATTTACTAATAGGCACCTTCCATATAAAAATTTATGCAACTTTCAACATGCAGGGATAGTTACTTTTTTGTTGTCCTTACTTTAACAATCCTCCATGCGTGGGAGCAATTATTCAATTACTTTGCATTAAAATTGGAAGAGGATCTCAAGCTTTTGTCCAGTGTGTTTAGAGGCAGGCCTGTGATTGGGAGGGGAATAAATAAAGGTCCTTCGAAGTGGGGCAATACAAGTGAAAAGATTTCAGTTTTAACGACCAGGAATACTGGTTTGTGTCCACTTCTCTGTGCATGAATACTGACCAGTTCATTATGTTTGGTCGGAATTGTATTCTGTGTAGAGCGTAAAGTTGATTCAGCTGGAGCAACAGGATTCTTTGTGAAATATGTAAAGGGTTGAACTAGCAAGTTTTTAGCAAAGTTTTAAGCGAAGTTCATCAGATTGTTTACTCTGCACTGCAAATGTTATCCTGGGTAAGTTGTATTTACTGAAATTTATGGGATTTTATTTTGGTTTCATTTCATGATTCATTTTGTTTTGGCAAAGACTAGTACTCTACATACGTGTATAGGTATAAAGCAACACAATTTCATCACCTGTTTTTCATCTTACTATTAAAAGTACTTGCATGTTTTTTATCTATTAGTAGGCATAGCACGGAGCGCTGGTCAGTAGCCTGCCACAAACACATAATGACGCAGACTTTTGACTTCAATATTTTTAAAGGCAATTTTCAATCGAAAGCTGTGATAAACTTAAAGCTGATCATGGTCTAATTTGTTAATAACTGGCAAGATTAGTATCTTAATATACTTTCTGTAAAGTATCATCTTAATATGATTATGGGAAATATTTTTAAACATTTTCCTAAATTCAACCATCATATCTGTACTGCGAGCACTGGTCTTGTATTTGACCTACTTTCCTAGCTCTCAGCCAACTACTCTACTTTCACTGAAAACTTGCTCTTTTTATTAAAGTATCCTTGGGCATTCCATTCCATATTTGGAAAACATCTTTCCATATATGGTAGCTAAAACTTCACTGAATCCATTAATGGTGTCTACATTTTTGTCTGAGGTGTACTTTTTGAGCTGTTGAGGATCTTACCTTTTTTCGAAAATCGTGCCTAAATTCTGTGATTCGCTTTGATTTCATTTGTATGACCCATCATTGTATTATTCAAACTTCATTCATTCATGTCATCTTCTTAGAAATGTATTTTTTTGAGTGAAACACTTAAGGAAACAGCAGAGAACTTTGGGAAACATTTTCTTTTTGTGCGTCTGTGAGGTATGCCTCACCCGCCCCACTCAGCTGTGACAGACACAAGTTAGCGAATCTTTCAACTGACTGGCTGGACAAGGGAAAAGGGAATAAATTGCTTTACTTGTCCATGAAAAACAAGTTCCTGGTTAGTATTTTAATATCAATATGTTTTGTAAGGTTGCATGCATCTATTAATGTAAAACTTTCTTTTTATGTTGAATTTAAAACGTAATAATGGATTGAAATCATTTGAACTTTCAAAGGGGGTAAGGCAACAATGTGTACGGTAATCTCTGTGTGTGTAAAAGTGTGTATGTGTCTATATTCCCCGTACAAGTTTGCTGTTCTAGTTATTGCGTATAACCCCTCAGAATAGTGAATGTGAAAGAAAATTGTTAATGTTTGCAGTTTGTAACAAGATCTTACACTTAAAATATGATATGACAATTTATTATATACATGAATTCTCTTTGTAATTTGATATAATGCAAATTTATGAATTCTAGGATTTAGAGGAATGGTGTAAAATAATTGAATACACCTTTTCCAATTAGATTTAACCAGATCAAGTTTATTAGATGTAATCCCACCACAACTGCTATGATTAGGGATGATCAGTTGTTATAGTTGTTTATATNTACTGCAAATGTTATCCTGGGTAAGTTGTATTTACTTAAATTTATGGGTGTATTAATTCATTCCACGATTCTTTTGATTTTTGGCAAGGGCTATACATGAAAGTATAAACCAACACAATTTCACCAGCTGTTTTTCATCTTAAAAGTACTATTTAAAATACTCGCATGTTTTTATCTATTAGAGTGCAGTAGGCCTACATGTATGGATGAGCTCATTTTCAAATGAAAATTAGCGAATCGCCCATCCCCCCAAAACACATACTGTACACACACACACAAAACAAATGGAGAATGTTTTGCAACTTCAGACGATTGTAATTTGCATACTTGATTACAGGGCGTTTTCGTATTTAGATCTTTAAGTACTATACTTCCCTTTTTTACTAATATTTTGGTATACCGGCTTACATGTATTTCCAAAATAACACTGAAACTTTCACATTGCAGGAAATGCCAGTTAAAATCAATGCCAAAATGTATATATTTGTGTATTAGAGAGGTTTGCTTTTTTGTAGCCTGTTGACAGCTGGGTGAATAATGTACATAAAATTGATTTTGCATGGATTGTTGTCGATTTAATATTAACTGAACTACATGTATATGCTTAAAATGTGTTGAAGTAAAATTGAAATTGAATGAGATTCAGTCATTCATATTTTTCTCTAACCTAATACTGGCTAACTTGTTGCTGGAGGTGGTGATTGGGTTGGGGGGGGGGGGGATAATGAATGTTGGCATGGTTGCTTTCATGTTTCTATCACCCGATTATAAGAATTATAATCCATTTCTATTAAATTTGGTGAACAATTGATACAACTTTATAGTGATGTGTCTGCCTTGAATGAATTTAAACTATTTGAAATGATCTTTATGTTGTAATTCTGCAAAAGATCTTTGAATACTTGCCAATATTTCAATCTACGTATAGGAAGTTTGAGCTTATAGCTATAATCAGCATGACCATTATACATGTACAAAAAAAATGCTTGGTTGCCCTAATCTGACCAACTCACTGAAAAATTCAAACATGATTTTTTCCCTTTTTTTTTCCAAATATGCAGTAAAATCATATAGAAACTCGTGAAATGCAACCTACATGAAGAAGACTTTTACATTTGTTGGCTCTTTGCTCCCTTGTAACTTTTCTTAGTCCCATTATTCATTGTTTTTTTTTCACTGTGCGCTGACAATTGTTATTTTCAGAACTGACATTAAAGGCAACCCAATTTTTTTAATTTTTGCATTATTATGATCATTATATATAAATGAATTGAATTGAATTGAATTGAATCATTATCAATTATTAGTTACATCTACATGTACATGTATACAGCCAGATGTTTTGCATTAGCTAGAACCTTGATTGTAGTAAAGATCATTGGATGAGACCTCAGGACTTTGATTTTTCAGGATTCAGAGGTTTTTTTAAAAACTTTATATAAAAAGGAATTTTTTAATTTACATCAATAACCACATGACCCTCTCTCGACCATTTTGCTTTGTTCCCCAACAAACGCAAGAACGTAAATCTATTAAACAGAAACTTTTCCCTACGAGCAACCCCCCCCAAATGTCGCCCTCCCGCCTGCTACGGCGAAA
>BQKZ01004705.1:0-26865 GCA_036244855.1 Temnopleurus reevesii | reverse complement strand
CCCCCCCCCCCCCCCCCCCCCCCCCCGCATATATTGTACATCCAATATATCAATACAATATAAAATCAACAAAATTCATTCTGAAATGCATGCAGAATTAAAATGTCCATATATCATATTTGAAGAGAAAAGTACAATTTTGTCTACTTTGCTAGAAAATGAAGAAAATGTGAAATTCTGTGTACACAGTGAATGGAGAGTTCTCCATGTTGGCAGTCATTTTGTGCCTGTACGTTGCCAATATGAGGAGCCCATGAGGGATGTAAATCAAAACTTTGACAATTCATAATTTTTTAATGGACTGTTCGATTTTGCTCAAATTTTCACAGTTTGATTGTTGAATTTTTCTTCACATACTGAGAGAACATCAATGTCTTGGTGAAGTTTCCCTTTAACATGTACTACATTGACTGTAGGCCTGCGATATAGTCCCCTCCAATAGACCCTTTCCTGCATTTGAGGAGGTAAAAACTATAATACACACTCAACCTTGCCTAAATCAAATCAATCAGGATTTACATTAAAGTCATTACTTAGCGATGATTTGTCTTAAGTAAAAACAATTATTAAAGAGAAATTGATATTAAAGACCTTTGAATTTTCAACTACGAAGGAGAGTTTAACTTCAGGCAAGGTTTACTCTCCTGTACGCGCGCCTCCTGTACATGCACATAAAAAATGTGAAGTGGGTTCAAAATTCCCCCAGCTGCGTATCAACTATCATCATTTAGTTCACAGAGGAATCGTTTTCACAAAAACCTTATTGAGGAAAGCTCCATCCTAGTGCTTAGTTTGCAAGCACATACCCTAGACTTTCGGTGTGTGCATGCGCAGATCATGATACAGGGTGTGGATATTGTGTGACTACATCACAAACATACAGCATTGCTCTACCCTCAGTCTACATGTAGGCATGCAGACACACAATGCATACCCTGTATCACTCTCTGTGTGTGCGCACAACGAAACCCAAGGGTCTGTTCTGGCAGACTACACTGTACCTAGTGCTTGTGCTATAAGTCACTATACAAAATGCAGAGTGGGGCAAAAATTCCCCCAGCTGCGTATCTTGCATTTCAATCATTATGAGGATCTTTCACTGTCATGTCATCAGTTCCATCATGGAGGACCCTTTTTCACACAAACCTCATTCAGAAAAATTCCATGAAATGCATGTTTGTTGGGTGTCAGAGTAATGCATTGGACTGTTTGTAAGGATGTCAAGATGGGTTCGTGTCAATGGCCCCCATCTCTGCCAGTATTTATCTAGTCTGCAAGAACAGACGTACTCCAGGCAGTTTATGTTTCGTCACTGGCATTCATTAGCTCGTGAGCACCATGCTTGGACATTAAGAAATTTCATTGAGAATGGCGTGGATTAAAATCACATTCCTGCTGAGGATTTCTGTCAGAAAGAAATTCATCCACATTGTGCTGCTCTATCCAGTTGATGTATATGGTATGTGGCAGGAATACTATTACTTGAAATGCTTGTGACAGCCAGGGTTAAACCCAGCATAATAATAAAACAATGAATATCTTCAGCACTCTAGGGAATTCACTGCCGAGCTGGTTCAAGAAGCTTTTCTATCCTCATACAAAAAATTCTAGCGGTTGGTCGCTTTACATAATACATTAGAATTTCCTCCATCCACAATTNTTTCGCCGTGGCAGGCGGGAGGGCGACATTTGGGGGGGGGTTGCTCGTAGGGAAAAGTTTCTGTTTAATAGATTTACGGTTCTTGCGTTTGTTAGGGAACAAAGCAAAATGGACGAGAGAGGGTCATGTGGTTATCTCGTAAATAATAAAATTAGTGCTAATTATACTGATTATTTTCATTTCCAATTTATAGCAACTGCCCCCCCCTTCCCCGTACGAAAAGTATAGTGAATCCCTGCCTATGGCCTCCATTGTGAACGATGACCATTTTTGCTTTTCAAGTCATTTGGGCAGAGAAGATTCTCCTCCCCCTCCCCCACCATTACTGTATCTTGGACATGCTGTAATGTACATGTACTAACTGTACATGTATAGGGCCTGCAAAAGTCTCCCCAATAGACCCTTTTCTGCTGTTGGACTAGACGAGGAGAATCAACCTTGTTGAAATCAAATCAATCAGGATTTACATTAAAGTCATTACTTAGCGATGATTTGTCTTAATAAGTAAAAACAATAAAAGAGAAATTGATAAGACCTTTGATTTTTCAACCATGAAGGAGAGTTCCACTTTAGGCAAGGTTTAATTCCGCTGTACATGCACATGCAAAATGTAAAGTGGGGTAAAAATTCCCCCAGCTGCGTATTAGTTTGAAAGCACAAACCCTAGACTTTTGATGTGTGCGTGCGTAGAGCATGATGGGTATGCATTGTGTGACTACATCACACACATACAGCATTGAGCATGCAGATACAAAATGAGACACACACAATGCATACCCTGTATCACTCTCTGTGTATGCTTACAACAAAACCCAAGGGTCTGCTCTAGCAGACTAGCTGCATATCATCATTTCCTTGACAGGGGAATCGTTTTCACAAAAACCTCATATTGGAAAGCTCCATCCTAATGCTTGTGCTATATTAAAGTCACTGTACAAAATGTAGAGTGAGGCGAAAATTCCCCCAGCTGCGTATCTTGTACTTCAATCATCACAAGGATCTTTCACTGTCATGTCATCAGTTCCATCATGGAGGACCAGTTTTCGCATAAAATTTATTTGAAAAATTCCACTGAAATGCATGTTTGTTGGATGTCAGGGTAATGCATTGGACTGTTTGTGAGGATGTCAAGATGGGTTTGTGTCAATGGCCCCAACTTTGATCTAGTCTGGAAGCACAGACCCATTGCTGGTAGTGCACCACTCAAATATGCTCTCCTGAATCCTACCAGATGTACACGTACATGGAAAATTACACTTTTAAAGGGAATGTTGAACAGAATGGCCCAGATGGTTTATGGTTTATATCACCGCACCAGTGGTCCATAGTCTGTAAGTGCAGGTCTACTCATGGAGATTGAGCATCGTGGAGAAGGTCCAGGGATCAAATCTTAAGCCTGATACACATGTTGGCAATAAATTAATTCATGTTTGCTGCTCTTTACCCAGGTTAGTTACAGTACATGTACCTGAAAGGGATATTATTCATCAAATTGCTTGTGGCAGCCAGGCAAAAGCCAGTGTAAGAACAATACTACACTCTCTTGCGCACTTTACATGAGCGAATCTGCACTGCTGGACTAGTACAGTGTACATTAGCTCTTCTACATTTCAGAAATGCAAATCATTCTGGAATGTGCTTTATATTAATTATAAAGTATAGAAATTAGAATGTGAATCACAGTCTATATGTAAAGCAACGAACCAAATCTGAGAGAACAAATTGCGGGCATTTTTTGTCATCACTTTATGTGTAGTTTTCTTGTTAGAAAATATTTGGTTTAAGCTTTTTGGGGATTCACACTTTAATTTCCATCCTNTTTTGTACAACATGTTCATGATATCATGTTTCTTTTTAAGTAGATTTGAAGACAAAATTTGGCGATAAAAATATTGGCTTTTACCAAAACTGTACTTGGGCTTTAATATGGAGGAATGGATTTTCTGTGTTTCAGTATATTCATTTTAGACTTAGAGTGATTGTTAAGTTGGCAACTTCACTAATAGCATGACAATGCCTAAATTGTGTCATGTATCTTTTTGTAGACTTGACTATTGATATCAAGTTTCATAACAAAGGTGCCAACCATTCCAGAATACATGTATGCATGGGGTCTAAATTAAATATGAATAACACTAAAAGTTGAACAATATTATGCTTAATGATAATTGATATAAACCAAATTTTCAAGCATTCACTTGTGATGAAAGCCGAAAATCTTATTGAAATTACACCTCATGCTTGTATATATTAATGGTTGGCATCTCTGAAATCAGTATTTAAGTTTGAGCAAAATCAGACTCTCACTTCAGGAGCTTTGAATTTCCCATGTTTTATGGGGATCCTTGAGTTGGCAACTTTTGTAGCAGCCATGATGTCAACACAGGAAAACGCCACATTTACTCTGTAGATGAAAGTGGATTGGATATCAAATTTCAAATGAGGAATCTTCATTTGAACATGACACTAGTGCATTGTGAAATTAATACGACTTTACATGAATAAACTGTAGTTTACAACAAGAATGATAAAACAATTATGGCAGTTCATCTCCTGACCTTTTAACTTAAAAAATGGGAGAAATTATGAAACTGCATATATATAAAGCACAAAATTGTTTGAACACTCTCATGTGGTGAATGCATTTTGCTATCATGCATTTTAATACTGTACAGTACTGTACATGGATGTATATTAACACAAATATTGCTTTGGCACATTTGTACCTGCAGACCAGTAAAAAAAAGTTTGAAGGACGAAATTGATTTCAGAATTGAATTGAGAACTCAATTAAAGCAATCCACGGTCGGCCAAGCCATATTGTAATTTGTTTTGAGCGTTTCCAACCTGCAGAAATGTACAATTCAATTATATTGAATCGAAGTATAAAATTTATCTTTGTTTAATTTGCATATTGATATGATGAGTTGTGGCTGCTTTAAGTAGGAAACTACTTTGTACAATGTGTTTTGTGTGGATCAGGAATATACTGTATATTTGCAGATGTATTGGAATATGCTCTAGAAGCTCTAGAACCATGCATACATATGTACCTCAGATGAAATCTTTTGGTCGGCAGTAACCTACGTGTGGCAAAGCCCTAGCTATTTTACCATGGACCTAGATTTTGATGCCCATAATTTGACCAACAATATTGTGAAATTGCTTGTGAAATCTCCTTCAGAAAGTCAAGCCATATGTAACCGAACACTGACACTGTGCAGATGGACAATATATTTGAACCACGTGCCATGCATGAATCTCGGGCTAGTTTTCAATGGTAATCTCACTTGAAATTAAGTTATCAATTATTTTTTTAGAATGACTGTACATTTAAAGTAAGTGTGTTTTATCCATTCTTCAAGCTTAATTGATCCATGGTTAATTATATTTATCATCGATACTATCATAACACCAAATATTTTTAATGTCAGATTTTAACTTTTCAAAGTAGTATCCTCCCTTTAAGGAGGGGGGGGGGGGGCATAATTTCAGTAGTCCCAAAATGGAAAGTGTTCACAGTACATTCTATAAACACACAATGTACAACAATATATGTCTAGCCTGTGTTTCCCATTCGACACCCACTGCTGTCGATTGTTTTGCAGGAATTAGTGTGATGTAATACGAGACCTTGGGTAATTATCAAATTGATTTTGACACAGTATGGCGAAGCCTCAACGCCGAATATCGGATGAGGGGTGTGACCAAAATCGGTTGGGTCTGACTCACTGAGCTCGATGTTTTCAGTCCCTTTCCATAGAAAAAAAACTTTCACTGAGGACTAATATCGCTTGGACATTGCAGCATTACTAATCGTCTGTATCAAATCATTTTGTGGAGAGCTTTCAGTCACTGATGACATGTATTTGCCTAGAATATGAACTATTGGAATTAAAGGGACACATCAGTCCCTCTCTGCCGAAAGCAACTTTCACTGAGGACAAATATCGTTGGCACATTGCAGCGTTACTACGTGTAATGGTCTGGATCAAAATTGTTTTGTGGGAAGCTGTAATTCTGTTTGCCGACAATGATATGTGTACTTAGTCAGAACATATCTTTTATTTGGATTAACGGGATGTTTCAGTCCCTGTCTGCCGATATTAACTTTCACTGAGGACAAATATCGTTGGCACATTGCAGCGTTTAATACTACATGTAATGGTCTGGATCAAAATTGTTTTGTGGGAAGCTGTAATTCTGTTTGCCGACAATGATATGTGTACTTAGTCAGAACATATCTTTTATTTGGATTAACGGGATGTTTCAGTCCCTGTCTGCCGACAAAAACTGTCACTGAGGACAAATATCGCTGGCAAATTGCAGCATTGCTAATCGTCTGTATCAAAGTCATATTGTAGGAACATTTCATTCTGTTTCCCGAACGTGTATTTTGTCAGAAACATATCTTCTTTTGGAATTGAACAACTTTCACTGAGGACAAATATCGTTGGTACATTTCAGCATAATTACTGCATGTGCATGTACATGTAGTCGTCTGCAAAAAGAATTGTGGCATACATTGTGTATTTTATTGGAATTAAAGGAACATATTCAGTCCCTTTCTGCGTTCATCTAGAATAACTCTCTCCCTGGACAATTATTCATGGTACATTCCAGCTACACTGTACTCATAATTTGTCTTCGTCATCAATGACTTTTCATTCCTTGAAAGGTTTCATTCAGGTTGCTGACTTTGTTCTGGAAAGTTGAAAAAATTTTCAGGATCTTTTCTCAGGATATATCTTTTATTTGAAATGTTACTCAAAGTTTTTGGCGTAGTTTGATGCATTTATCTGCCTTCATTCCAACATTTTGCTCAATAGGATTTTAATGGATTAATTCAGTGCATTCATATGTATTGCCTTAAGGTGAGGATAGATGGTATTTTGTTTTTGTTGTATTTTATATTGTTTATATTTTATAATGTTGATTTTTTTATTTCTTCAATCCAGCATTTTAGACACAGAAAAGGTAGAACATTGATCAAATTATACTTACGAGTATTCATACAAATATGAATACATGGCATTTGGAATAAATGCCTTATCAGTACAATTTTTAAACCAGATCTACATGTATCCTTAATCAGACTAACATTCATTACATTGTAACCATAAGAGAAAAAAATATTTAAAAAGAGGTACAGTATGGGAAAAAAAGATGAGATAAATATTTTCAGCCATGACAATGAAACTCTTGATAGATCAACTTAGTTGAACACATAGAATACCTGTAGAATAATCGGCTGATTGCTCAATTATTTGTCATAATATTTGCAATCAAATATTAACAATGATACTTTTACTCTTTGTGATCTCTATTTAGCGGTGGAAATATTTATTGTACTTTTCAATGGGGTTGTAAACTTTCCATCCATGACGGTTTTTATGCTTTGCAGCCAAGTTGAACACAAAGAATACTGTAGCTATACACAGTGTATGAAATAAATGGGTACTAATTTATTTAATGTATTTAATCTTTTTCGTCTAATATTAACAATTTTACCTGGCTGTGTGCTATCAAGCTATGAAAGTGATAATATATTTCAATGAGTTTGTAAATTTTCCACCTATAACAATTTTGATATTTTACATCTCAAAGGAAGCCCCTGCATATCAAAGAATTGCTTGAATACAAGTCACCCCTTGTAAACTTTCCAGCCCTGGTAGTTTTTTATATTTCAGTTGAACACAAACAATATATGAAAACCTGATTGCTATTTGTTTTAATATGTGCAGAAATAATTGTAGTTTGATATTGTAGCAATATTGAATGGCCTCAGGGTGACACAACAAATATTGCCCGAATCACAGATGAGGGTGATCTAGAGCCGAATCAGGAACATTTTAGAATATTTTCAATATCTTTCGCATTTCAATTAACACATGTATAAATTATTTCATAACATTGAAATAAAGGCTCCGATATGGTAAAACAACCACCGAAAATGTCACTTTTCACACCATTGTGACGTCATAAACACGCATCTTCATCAAGATTGCGTAATTAGCAAGTACATGTATGCTTTATATTTAGTGGCGCAGTGATGATATGCACTTGATTTCACGATGTAGACTTTTCTAAGCGGGCAATACAAAAATATATTTGACCGGGCATTTCTGCTTTTGATCCTAATCGGGCAATATGGTTTTAAAGTTGCTTTGCTCACTGTCTGATGCGGTTAATATTGTCATTGATTCTATTTCTTTCTAACAGAAAACTGCTATAATAATTATATCTTGAAATAAGTTTGTACATTTTCTAGCCACAACAGTTTTGATATTTCACCTCANGGAATAATCGGCTGATTGCTCAATTATTTGTCATAATATTTGCTCTCAAATTTTGACAATGATACTTCTACTCTTTGTACTCTCTATCAATAATCATTGTACGTTTCAATGAGCTTGTTAACTTTCCACCCATGACGTTTATATATTTAAGCTAAAACCCTGTTAGCTATACCTATGGCTATACACAGTGTATGGAATGAAGGGCTTCACTGTTACTGCCAATTTATTTCATGTATATTTTTATCCAAAATGGACAATAATATAAGCTACATGTATAATACCAGCTATATAGCCATCAAAGCTATGAAAATTATCATATTTTTCCATCCATAACAATTTCAATTCGTCACGTCATTTATCTCAATGATAGCCCCTAGAAAAATTGCTTAATAATGCAATGCCATTTTTAAATCAGATCTTCATAAAGCTAATATTCAAGTCGCCCTTTCAGAGAAAAAAGGTTGAAAAAATGATGAGACAAATATTTTCAATGAGTTTGTAAACTTTCCAGCCATGGCAGTTTTCATAAATTTCAGCTCAGTTGAACACAAACAATACCTCTGGAATAAACACCTGATTACTTATTTGTTTTGATATATGCAGTAAATAATTGTTGTTTTATATTGTCATTGATTATGTTTCTTGCTAAAATAGAAAACTGCTAAATTAATCATATCTTTAAATAAGTTTGTACATTTTCTAGCCACAACAGTTTTGATATTTCACCTCAACTGAACACAAAGAATACATGACATCTAGAACAAATGCCTTTAGCAGTACAATATTTTAACCAAATTTATTCTTAATCAGACTATAGTGCATAGTGCACTGTACAATTAATGATAGATAAAGAGGTACAGTGTGGGAAAAAGATGAGATAAATATTTTCAGCCATGACAATGAAACTCTTGATAGATCAACTTAGTTGAACACATAGAATACCTGTAGAATAATCGGCTGANGGTGAGGATAGATGGTATTTTGTTTTTGTTGTATTTTATATTGTTTATATTTTATAATGTTGATTTTTTTATTTCTTCAATCCAGCATTTTAGACACAGAAAAGGTAGAACATTGATCAAATTATACTTACGAGTATTCATACAAATATGAATACATGGCATTTGGAATAAATGCCTTATCAGTACAATTTTTAAACCAGATCTACATGTATCCTTAATCAGACTAACATTCATTACATTGTAACCATAAGAGAAAAAAATATTTAAAAAGAGGTACAGTATGGGAAAAAAAGATGAGATAAATATTTTCAGCCATGACAATATATAGATCAACTTAATAGTTGAACACAAAGAATACCTCTGGAATAATCGACTGATTGCTCAATTATTTGTCATAATATTTGCTCTCAAATTTTGACAATGATACTTCTACTCTTTGTACTCTCTATCAATAATCATTGTACGTTTCAATGAGCTTGTTAACTTTCCACCCATGACGTTTATATATTTAAGCTAAAACCCTGTTAGCTATACCTATGGCTATACACAGTGTATGGAATGAAGGGCTTCACTGTTACTGCCAATTTATTTCATGTATATTTTTATCCAAAATGGACAATAATATAAGCTACATGTATAATACCAGCTATATAGCCATCAAAGCTATGAAAATTATCATATTTTTCCATCCATAACAATTTCAATTCGTCACGTCATTTATCTCAATGATAGCCCCTAGAAAAATTGCTTAATAATGCAATGCCATTTTTAAATCAGATCTTCATAAAGCTAATATTCAAGTCGCCCTTTCAGAGAAAAAAGGTTGAAAAAATGATGAGACAAATATTTTCAATGAGTTTGTAAACTTTCCAGCCATGGCAGTTTTCATAAATTTCAGCTCAGTTGAACACAAACAATACCTCTGGAATAAACACCTGATTACTTATTTGTTTTGATATATGCAGTAAATAATTGTTGTTTTATATTGTCATTGATTATGTTTCTTGCTAAAATAGAAAACTGCTAAATTAATCATATCTTTAAATAAGTTTGTACATTTTCTAGCCACAACAGTTTTGATATTTCACCTCAACTGAACACAAAGAATACCTCTGGGATATATGCTTGATTGCTCATTTACATAATATTTGAAGCGAAATATTGATTCTTTACACATGGTTGCTACCAAGCTGTGAAAATAACTAATATCAGTATTTATTCAGTAATTTCAACAAAGGCAAAGGTGCTACAATCAAATTACATACATGTTCACATAATGAAATCTGTATTTACGATTCCCCCTTTCTTGTGTTTTTTTTTTGTTCTTTCAGTGGTTACAGCTTTGATGAAATCTCCTGATGACTTGATACTGAAAGTGAGAGAAGGTTGGTATACAATTAGCTTTTAATCACCATATAAAGCAGGCTTTTCCTCCCACATAGTGATATCGATGTATTATTGGCTATCTAGATTGATGCCATTACCCCATTGTGGCAAAATATTGAGAGGTAAATTTTATTGGTCAGATTTGGATTGTTTTATTTTAATTAATAGAGGGAAAATTTCTCGCCACTGACAATAGGCCATACCAAACGATATCTCATTCTGTTGGAGCTGGTGAAGGCACTTCTGGTTTGAGCAGTAGGCTGCCCATCAGCGTTTAGTTTGCAAGTACATACCCTAGACTTTCGGTGTGTGCATGCGCAGAGCATGATACAGGGTATGCATTGTGTGATTACATCACACACATACAGCATTGCTCTGTCCTCTGGGGAGAGCATGCAGACACACAATGCATACCCTGTATCACTCGCTGTGTATGCGCCCAATGAAACCCAAGGGTACCCAAGGGTCTGTTCTGGCAGACTAATCAGTGTTGGAGATCATGATATTTTTAAAAGTGTAAAAATTTGTTACTCTTGAACAGATTGTCATATTTTGTTCAAATTTTCACATCTCGTTCATCTAACCTTTTTATTGACTGATAGCATAATAATTTTAGGAGTGGGTTCGCCTTTAAGGATAGAAATTAAGTGTCATTTCAAGCTGATTCTGTAGCTACAATGTACATCCTGGAAGTCACATGAAGTTTAATTGATTGGAATTTCCAGTGACACACATAGTTCATTCATTACTGCAGCTCACTGTGGTAGAGTTGTAGTTCATGTGCCATTATGGGTTCTAAGGTCACAAGTCTATACAGGCACGTAATTGGGAGGGGGAGGGGTTGTCTGTCTGTCAAGCCATCGTTTACCCCTTTTGCCCGTTCAGCTAACCAATAGATTAGTTTTGGGAGAGATCATGGTGCTTCAGATATTTAACTACTTTGTGAGCTGCAGTTAAGTATTAGTTTGCGAGCACAAACCCGAGACTTTCGGTATGTGAGTGCAGAGCATGATACAGGGCATGCCAGGGCTTAAATTAATCTAAGGCCATGGAGGCCATGGCCTTGGATGCCCTATAGCTATACTCTGGCCTTGATGCCCTCCACAAAAAGGCTCATTTGCCTTGGAGATTTAGGTGCCCTTTTTTTCTTTTCCCCATTCACGCTGTAGTATAAAAATGTGCCCTAAATAAAAATGGCCTTGCCCTAAAATCAACGAAATTTAAGGCTTGGCATGCGCTGTGTGACTACATCACACACATACAGCATTGCTCTATCCTCAGTCTGAGACACACAATGAGACACACAGTGTATACCCTGTATCACTCTCTGTGTTTGTGCACAACGAAACCAAAGGGTCTGTTCTTGCAGACTAGTTAAGTATTACCATTTATAAAGCAATTTTTCAATAGCAAATTAGAGTATGTTCATAGTTTGTTTGAATAAAATTGATCAAGAAATGCAATAATTATCGCAAAATATAAAATGACGACTGCGTTGCGCTCTCGAACACAACATCGCTTCACGTATAAAATGAATGCGAATTAATACATAACACAGACTATACCACCGATAACTCCATCCATTCTGAGCCGATGGGCCACCGTGCGAATTGTTTAACGGTAGCACACCATATAAATAATGGCTGATATTGGCATATTCAAAGTAAAATATGCCAGAATATGTGCGAAAGTATTCTCCTAATTTCATGCACAGAACATGCTGTTAAGCAACTTGTGAATACATTAGCTAGTCTCACATCACTTTCTGCATCCCGACCATTACGGATCGATCTATACCTAAGTTCAATCCTGAATATGCAGATGGTATTTAATGATTGGTATGCTTGTACACATTTCAAGTGCCCTACAATCTGTACAAAAATTGAACTGACCTGAAAAATTCAGTTCACAATATTTTCTGGCTCAGACCCACCCTTTTACATGTAATACACTGAAAGTATTGTCTATGGAGGTGTTGTTCAAAAGTCGCAATTGATCACAAGTTGCAGTTGATTGGAACGTGCCTATCAAAATCATTATTTCATGCTCGTCTCGTTAAATGCGCATACCGTGCGCAAATGAAAATGCGCGATACAATGTGCAAAGTTGCAGTTGACTTTCAACACCACCTATGTCGTACAATTTGCGAAAATGTGATTTTAAAGTAACAAAATGTGTTTTTATTCAACAAACATATCCTACATTATGAGAGTTGGACGTGATTAATTGCATGAATGTGGGCCCTAAATCATCTGATGTACGATCCCTCAAATACATGAGTACATGTATGTAACCACATGAATGCATGATTCAAAGTGAGAAAAGCTGATAATCCTCGGGGGTCTTATCAAGTTAATTGATAGGGATTCATTTCCAGACAAGCCTCATTCATTGAGGTACAAATTTCGCTTTCGTATTGGACCTGAATTGCCAGAAGAAGCCACAAGCCATTGAATCTGATCATGCTCTTGCTGGTATTTTCTTACATACTGGGTATATGCCCAAGAAAAATTTTTTATTGATTAAAAGTCATATAAAAACAGTTTGAAGCAAATCGGACACTAGATAAGAAAATTATGAATATTTCATTGTTATATCCCAACACCTGTTTGTCATGAATGTCAATTGGCAACGTTGGGTCACGTGATATTACGTCATGCACTTCTCTGCGAGCAGTTTATTATATCTTATTGTTTTAACCCCCTCCCCTTTTTGCATATTTGACGCAAAAAGACAAGGTTTTTCTTGGGTACCAATACATTTATTTATTCAACCTTTTGAAGATTTTTAAGAATAAGCTTTCATAGAGTAAAACAGATTTCTTAAAAACCCTCCTCCCCCACCCCACTCCCACGATAAAAAGAAGAAGATAAATGAACATACACTAAACAAATAAATTAAAAAAAAACAGAAATGGTAATTTTCACTTCTCTCTTGGCAAGGAAAATTGAACAAAAGATGACAATTCATTCATATGTTTTTGCTTGGGGGAGGGGGCAACTGGTCTCTTTGTGCCCCTGAAATGAAAATATGGGCATGATTGTTTCTGATTTGTAACCCTAGCTTTGTTGATTTATTTTGGATTAATCTCAAGTTTATCCATGAAGGAAAAAAGAAAAGAAAAGGATAAAGGAACGATTGTGGGTATATATTTGACGAGAAGTCTCTATATGAAGATCTATTCCAATATTCAAAATTTGTTGACACACTTGTTTTCAATAGTTTTCTTGTGCACCAGAACAGAAAGTAAAAGTTTATCACACTATTGCAAAACTTGCACCCATTAAAACAAATTAAGACTCTATGAATAAGGCTGTTATTTTTTAGATGGGGGTGGGCCGGGTCTCATCACTTCTCAGTTGGATTTTAGCAAAGAAAAGTTCAGAAAAAATAAACATAGTCTCTAATAATGTTTATACTTAGGGAACTACACAGTACATAATCCCTTTGTGCCCCCTATAATCTGCCATTGTCACATAAAACGCCTGTCATGAAAATATGAGCATGATTGTTTCTGATTTACAACCCTAGCTTTGCTTTATATCGGATAAATCTCAAATTTCATCGATCATCACCACCTGTTTTTCCATTAGGCTAAAAGCAGAGAGGGGCAATAGGGGCATTTGACAAGGTTTGAAGTTAAATGTACATGAATTATGAATGTACAGTATGTATTGCAACATTTGCAATTGGTGCAGTTGTTGCAATAGATTAAGCTATAATCTTGAGATTGTGTGCACCAGAATAAACATTAAAGGAAAAGTATATACAGTGTATATGCAAAACTTGCATTAAGTATGTTTCAATCACCTTATGTCTTGCCTCTATTAAAACTTTATTTGTGACAAAGTATTGTAGAATTAAGTTACTGAAACATATTTTGATAATTAGTTTTCCACCAGAAATTATTTGGCACTTCTTTTCCTGTACTTTTGAGCATTCAGCATACAGTGCTAGTTTTATTCACTTCTTAACATACCGTTACATTTCCATCATGATATTTCAAACTGCTCTGCAATGCATTGTGTGTGTATGTCGGGGGCAGGGGGGCTCTATTAATTATACACCTACTGCAGGTGAAATGTCATCAAATGAACATTTTGTGATATTGTATTGCAACACAAAATTTGATTATTTCGTAAAAAATGTGAAAGAGGCCTCATTTTGCTTTGGGTTGAACTGCCCATCTGTTAGCCCCTGACATATTTTGAACCTGTCGGTGTAAAACTTGTCTATTACCTCACTTTACCCTCAGCCGCAATAGGGTGTTGTGCATCTGTCCGTCTGCAAAGGAAGCAAATCAATAACTATATCTCTTCGTATCTCTCTTCATCTCTTGTTTCTGAAGTTCCATGATTTTTGTATAATCGTTAAAGGGAAACCAGCCTTTGGAATTTTTGTGCTCTCATTGAATGAAGAAAAATCAGATGAACAAACTGTGAAAATTTGAGCAAAATCGGACAACCCGTTCAAAAGTTATGAATTTTCAAAGTCACTGAGATATGACAATCCCTATCGCTGATGGGGATCCGTGCGATCGGCAAATTCGATGAAATCTGTGACGTAATGTCGGACAACTTCTCATTCACTTTGTACATAGAATTTTTAAAAATGGATTAATGTAAAATTTAGAGTAAGGTTGCAACATCATTATTCTCATGCAGAATACATGCAGAATCAATACAGAAATGCTATACCCCAATCTAAAATCGGCATTTTGTTGACTCTTCCGAAAAAAAGGGAGAAAATGTGAAAAATTGTACAAAGAGTGAATGAGGAGTTGTCCGACATGACGTCACGGTTTCCGTCGAATTTGCCGATCGCACGGATCCCCATGAGCGGTAGGGATCGTCATATCTCTGTGACTTTGAAAGGTCATAACTTTTGAACGGGTCGTCCGATTTTGCTCAAATTTTCACAGTTCGTTCATCTGAATTTTCTTCATTCAATGAGAGCATGATAATCCCAGGGGTTGGTTTCCCTTTAATACAGTCTTTCATAATGTGACAGTTGGCAGAGGCTGGTATTGCTTAAAGACAAAGAGATCCTGACCTAGCAACAATTCATAGGGTATTCTTATGAAATGCACGTCAATTTTGTAGAGGAAGAGATCATTGAAGTTTAGCCGGTGTCATATGAATCATAGCACCTATTGGATAATTTGTTGATTTATTATCAAAGCCAAAACTTTGTATGTGCTTGAATATATTTGATTTTGAAGTCCACAGTTAACGGTGAAGAGAAATTATCATTTGGTGTCATGATCTTGCAGACAACAAAAGAATTTCACACTGCAACATCTGGCCTGATATTCTCCATAATCAGCTTGTGAAATTCAAACTATTCATCAAGGTGCTGAAATATCAGGTTTTAAGGACAGCTTTATTTATTGGAAATGTTCTCTGTGATGAAAGGACCATTTTCCAATATGACATCACAGATGCTGGCAAAGTTGGCAACTTGAGGATCATTTTGTCCAATTTGCTTCTGAAAGACCTCCACACTTTTCTTCCTCTTCATCAGTTTTTCTTGGGTGTCAACCAGCGGAACACCAGGGTCCCGTAACATAAAGTTTTGCGATTAATTGCTAATCTGAAAGTCTATGGCAAATCATGTACTAAAGTTTACAATTGATCGCAAAATCAAATAGCGATTAATCGCTTACATTTCTGTTACGGGGCCCAGGTTAAGTGTGAATGGGGTTTAATAACTTTGATATATATCAGGTGGATTTTCCTTTGAATTTGTTGAGGTTTATGGTTAAAATAAATGTCTTAGTTTTATACTAGGAAAACGGGATGCAATTATTTTTTAATGATCCTTAGGATTGTGCAAGATTTCATGCAATTCTCTGTGATTTGATGTAGGAAACAAATATCTGAATATCTTTTGTTAGAAAGATGTGCAGCAATTTAATTGACTAATGTACATTGTATGGGAATGCGCGGCCACTCATGCCATTGGAGGGGTTATTGCCACGCTATTTGCTGGTCAGTCGAAACGAGGCCGATTTTCACATGACCTTTTCTCTTGTCACACCAATTCAAGTCACCCTAGATTGAGCCTTCTACCCTGGTAAAACATGTCCCCATTAAACCCTATAAGATCATCACTTGATTTAATTGGGATTAAAGGTTATGATCACCAATGTACCAGTGAAAATTGTAAAGAAATTATATGGACTTACTCAAAGAAATATATGGGACTGTAAATTTTAAAAAGAATTTCATGTGTAAAAGAAAGATTTAGAAATATCGCATTGAACTTACAGTAGCTATTCAGTTGATATTTTGTCCTTTTCGTAACAATCCAAGTTACCCTCGATGGAGCCTTCTACCCTGTAAAACATGTCCCCATTATTAAAACCTACAAGATCATTGAGATTAAAGGTTAAAATCCCCAATTTACCTGTGAAAATTGTGAAGAAATTGAAAGAACTAACATAGAAATATATGGGACTGTAAATTTTAAAAAGAATTTCATGTGTAAAATAATAATTTAGAAATATTGCATTGAACTTAGTTATTCAGATGATCTCTTGTCCTTTCACACTAATTCAAGTCACCATCGATTGAGCATTCTATTGAACTGGTAAAACACGTCCCAATTAAATGACTTGATTCAATTTAAGATTAAAGATTACATCCCCAGGACATTTGGGTGAAAAAAATTGATGATTAAAAATTACAAATGGAATAGAATGTAAAGTTTTTATAACATTTGAACAGACTTTGATAAGATTGTTTTAGATATTAAAGATAGGAGAAAAAAGTGAAAAAGAAAGCAAAAAAATGAAATAGATTCAAATCACCCTTTTATACAGTGATATAATTCCAGTTACATTCGATTGAACCTTCTTTTAAACAAACATCTGAGCCAAATATTTTCTCAAGGGAGAAGGCATAATAACAATAAACCATACACTATCTCTCCTAAAAAATATATTAGTTTTAGCTGTTTAATGATTCATATTTTAATTTCTATCCTCATGCATATATTCCAGAAGGTTAGCATTTCTGGACAAGATGACCTGTATCTATTTTTAGCACGGACTAACGATACTAGTCATGCTTGATACATCGGCACAAAATGGAAGGGGTGGCGAAAAAGTGTCCACAGTGTCCTGAAGTTGGCTAAAGGATAGTCTAATGATGCATCCATAATACATAAATTTATACATTCAGATTATATATTTCTGCTAGGTCGAACAAAACCTAAAACTTTATGAATTAGAAATTCTCTGTGCTTCTTTGCTGCCAATCCTAGCTTCAATAAATAAACCCAAGACCATGATGGATGCAAATAGTTTGAGAAAGTGTCTTAGATTTTATGAAAATCTACATAATTAAACAAAATGTAACAAGCAGGTTCTTTAATCATTTTTATTTGTTTTTTACTATCAATGGAATTATCAAATTATGATATTTGTCTTGTAATATTATTTTTAGTTTCATTACTTTTGCTATCAATTTATACACCATAATAAAAGATATAAAAGCTGACCATGCTATAGGATTCTTTAGTAATTGTTCGTAGACTCTGATTTACTGTTGATGATCAAAAGCTGCTATAGATTGCTTTATTACTTTAGATTTCAAATTATTATTTCCACTATGCATGTTTGTCAATGAGCATTTCCCACTCTTTATGGACATCATGATGCATCCCTTGTTTAGCTAGATACAGCATGTTCATGTATCTATCTTTGCCATGTAGCAACACCTCCAGTCATGCTTGTTATTCATCGGCACAAAATAGAAGGGAAGGGGAAAAAGTGTCCTCGCTGTGTCCTTAAATTGGCCACAGGATATTCAATGATGCATCTATAAAATCTGAATTACGTAGAGGTGCGCTGAATGCTTTGAGGGGTGGGTGTTGCTGGCATGACTTTTTACGAAGGAGATTTTGGGCAGCATTTGAATATTTTAATCCTTGCTTGTTACTTGGGAATTTTTTCTTTGTGATAGAGGAACTCAGTGTTCTTGAGGGTGTGTTGCTTTCATGGATGAATGTATTTCTTGAATTTATGTCTATTCGATTTAACACTTTCGAACTGATGCATTAGGGGTAAGTTCTCAGTTCAGATTATACATTTTTTAAATGTGGAAGTGTTGTGGTGTAGTTGGGTCTGACTTTTGTCTTTCAACCAGAGGGCCATCTCACGTAAATGTACATGTACATAAAGGCATCAATATCCCTCTGCAAAAAAAAAAATCATTCCTATTGTGCTGCACTCCTCCCAGGTGATGTGCCTGGGTAACCTGTCTTTACTGATAGGAAGGAATTCCTTAGATGTTTATGTATTAATNTCACACTAATTCAAGTCACCATCGATTGAGCATTCTATTGAACTGGTAAAACACGTCCCAATTAAATGACTTGATTCAATTTAAGATTAAAGATTACATCCCCAGGACATTTGGGTGAAAAAAATTGATGATTAAAAATTACAAATGGAATAGAATGTAAAGTTTTTATAACATTTGAACAGACTTTGATAAGATTGTTTTAGATATTAAAGATAGGAGAAAAAAGTGAAAAAGAAAGCAAAAAAATGAAATAGATTCAAATCACCCTTTTATACAGTGATATAATTCCAGTTACATTCGATTGAACCTTCTTTTAAACAAACATCTGAGCCAAATATTTTCTCAAGGGAGAAGGCATAATAACAATAAACCATACACTATCTCTCCTAAAAAATATATTAGTTTTAGCTGTTTAATGATTCATATTTTAATTTCTATCCTCATGCATATATTCCAGAAGGTTAGCATTTCTGGACAAGATGACCTGTATCTATTTTTAGCACGGACTAACGATACTAGTCATGCTTGATACATCGGCACAAAATGGAAGGGGTGGCGAAAAAGTGTCCACAGTGTCCTGAAGTTGGCTAAAGGATAGTCTAATGATGCATCCATAATACATAAATTTATACATTCAGATTATATATTTCTGCTAGGTCGAACAAAACCTAAAACTTTATGAATTAGAAATTCTCTGTGCTTCTTTGCTGCCAATCCTAGCTTCAATAAATAAACCCAAGACCATGATGGATGCAAATAGTTTGAGAAAGTGTCTTAGATTTTATGAAAATCTACATAATTAAACAAAATGTAACAAGCAGGTTCTTTAATCATTTTTATTTGTTTTTTACTATCAATGGAATTATCAAAGTATGATATTTGTCTTGTAATATTATTTTTAGTTTCATTACTTTTGCTATCAATTTATACACCATAATAAAAGATATAAAAGCTGACCATGCTATAGGATTCTTTAGTAATTGTTCGTAGACTCTGATTTACTGTTGATGATCAAAAGCTGCTATAGATTGCTTTATTACTTTAGATTTCAAATTATTATTTCCACTATGCATGTTTGTCAATGAGCATTTCCCACTCTTTATGGACATCATGATGCATCCCTTGTTTAGCTAGATACAGCATGTTCATGTATCTATCTTTGCCATGTAGCAACACCTCCAGTCATGCTTGTTATTCATCGGCACAAAATAGAAGGGAAGGGGAAAAAGTGTCCTCGCTGTGTCCTTAAATTGGCCACAGGATATTCAATGATGCATCTATAAAATCTGAATTACGTAGAGGTGCGCTGAATGCTTTGAGGGGTGGGTGTTGCTGGCATGACTTTTTACGAAGGAGATTTTGGGCAGCATTTGAATATTTTAATCCTTGCTTGTTACTTGGGAATTTTTTCTTTGTGATAGAGGAACTCAGTGTTCTTGAGGGTGTGTTGCTTTCATGGATGAATGTATTTCTTGAATTTATGTCTATTCGATTTAACACTTTCGAACTGATGCATTAGGGGTAAGTTCTCAGTTCAGATTATACATTTTTTAAATGTGGAAGTGTTGTGGTGTAGTTGGGTCTGACTTTTGTCTTTCAACCAGAGGGCCATCTCACGTAAATGTACATGTACATAAAGGCATCAATATCCCTCTGCAAAAAAAAAAAAAAATCATTCCTATTGTGCTGCACTCCTCCCAGGTGATGTGACTGGGTAACCTGTCTTTACTGATAGGAAGGAATTCCTTAGATGTTTATGTATTAATGCTCCAAATGAGATTCATGTAGCTGTGTCATAGCTGGGTAATAATAGTGCAACAGAGCACCTGGAATGCTTGTATTACTCGCTATTACACGTAATAACAACAAGTTAACACAAAAAAAGGACTGCCATTGTGGATTTTTATACAGTAATGTGGAGTAAAAGAAGAAAAAAAAAGAATTTTTAAAAGACAAAATTATGATAAAAGGTTGTTGCAGAGAGGATTTTCTTTAGTCAGATTTGAGTTACATTGTAGGTACTGTGCATGTACATGTATGTCTTGGGAACTTACAAAATAGGTGGCGATGTAATGAAAGATGTTGCTGTTTGTACACTTGAAACTCTTATTTGGCTCTCGATTTCTCCCTGGATTAATATAGCCTACAGATGTAGATCATCCTCATTTGCAGTGGCGTGAAAAACAAACATGTCTCTGTCCGAGAATGAGGACATCTATTAGGCCCCCCAAAATTGTTTGGATGCCCTCGACTGACCAGCCCTCTGCAAATAGGCCGACCTGAACTCTCTATTTTTGTGGGGGGGGGGGGGTTCACTCAAATTAAAAAAAAAAATCTTAGTGAAATTATAGGAAAACATCGGAAATACAACTTGGAAAATTATTTTTATTATTAAGATTAAAATTACAAACATGTGAGATAAAAACTGAAAAATAATTTCCGGACTTACATGTATTAGAGCTCTTTATTTCATTCTAGGTCTTACTTCCCACATGAAATCTGTTAAAAAAATTGAATAAAAATAGAATAGAAATTCTCATGACCAATGCAATTTAAAATGGAAATTATTCTTGGGCATCCAAACAATTTTTTGGGGGCCTTTAAGATGCGACATACATGTATGAGTATCTTGGGTTGGATTGACATCAAGGGCGTACAGTTATGCTGAACTTGTATTAAACACAAAGAGGATCACTCTATTCTATGCTGATCTGGTATAGAAATTATTCACCTTGATTTTGTATGTGGAAATTATGACATGTTGAAATAAAATGTAGGAGAAAGTAAAGTAGGACAGAGAAAGGGATGAGCAGATGGATGGAAGAATAAATGAAGGAGGGAGAGAAAGATAAGGGAAATAAAAAGTGAGCAGAGCGAGGAAGGGGGGGGGGGATGGAATGATGGAGAGGGGTTAAGGAGAAGGAGGAATAGAGGGAGAGAGGTAGGGAAAGGGGGAGGAGAAGGAGTGAGCAGAAGGGAGGGATGGAGAGATGTATAGGAAGGGAAGGGGATAAGGAGGAAAGGAGGAAGGAGGGTAGGGAAAGATGAAGGAGATGGAGGGAAAGTGAGAGATGGGGTATGGAGGAAAGGAAGGGTCTAGATTGTTGTAGATGGGATGGGGGAAGGGGGAGGATTGGATGTGGAAAAGAGAGGAGGACATTTGAATGGAAGTATCATGAGTGCGTTGCATGTTGAGAACACATCACAGTTTGTTGCTAAACATATAGAGCACCCTTTTCCATTTTGTCATCGTCCATTAAAAACATTGCATGGCAATACCCACCCAGCCCGCATCTTGTTCTATAGACATCCTAAGAGTCAGGTCAACATGGAAAGATTCTACAAAGTACATGTATTATTTGACAATAGGCTTCATCGAGCTTCTTGGTGGTATAATGGTATAACGCCTGTTCAGTCATCAGGATTTTTAGTAGGGGTTTGATTCCTACAGAGACAAGCCAATTTAATTAATGAACCTTTCAAAATGACTTTCCAGGTTATACAGTGTTTGACTGAAGGACAGCCAAACAATTTTATTTTCTTTTTCTATTTGGCCAGAGGGTAGGGGCTAAGTTTTTTGTATTTGGTACTGTCATAGATTTGATAATATAATAAAAAATTCTTTTTAATTCTCACTTTATTTTTTTCAGATTTAGAAACACAAGAACGAGTTCTGAGATTCCTGGCCCCTCTGGACAAATCTCCAATATCCCAGCATCGTGGATTCAAGACAACGACGGCCATCAGTCCAAAGCAGAAGATCGATAAGCGCGACTTTACGGCTGACAAGAGCCGAGTGGTTTGCGCTTCTGATGACGTGAATGGTTTGGATGGGGCCATAGGCGAGAGCGATTCTTCGTCGGACTTTAGTGAGCGGTTGCAGCCAGGAAGTTTGAACGGAGAGTCAGAACCGCAGAGGATTCTTCAGTCACCAGTTTTGCCAAATAGGACAGGATTTGAGAGTAGTGCGAAGGTAAATGGTATCGGAGAGATCAATGATTTAGTGACTCCTAAGACAAACGGCGTTGAGTCGTCTCAGCCCGCGCAGAGTGCAGTGAACTCACATTCCAGTAGTTTGGATGGTTCTGAAGAATTTGTCGGTCAGATACTCACGACAACCGCATTAATTCATCGCGAGGATTCGATCAAAGAAGGCGGTGTTTCGCCAGTAAGACGATTAGACCCTGTTGAGGAAGGTAGTCAGGATGTTTTAGATGGGTGTGTACAATCCAGCCCAGTACTTGCCAACGCTGTCCAGGAGACCGAGTTTAAAGCAAGCAACGCTGGAAGTGCAACTGTGATGAACAACGGACACTCTAAAGCCGAGCTGGTGCGGATCATCAGTAACCAGCTCCCGACGGCGTACAGCCACAGTCAGGATGTTCGGACTCGAATCGAGAACGGGACAAACGTTTCCCACAACAACGACACCATGTCGTCCGCGGACAACAGTGCCTTTGTATCGTCGTCTCCGCTCATGAAAGTGAAGACTACAGCGACAACGATCAGTCTTAACCGGAACACTCCTTCAGAAGTGCGGGTACAAAGCGTTGAGCAGCCCGTAGAGTCTTCAAAGCCAATGGAATCGCCTAAGCCAAAACTTTCCACTAATGCAATAGGAATTCAGACAAACCCTTCCGATCTCGAGCCTAGAATAGAAAATGGAGGTCCAAAGGGAAGGTGCGATGTCCCATCAGTGGAAAAACCGGCAACGTTTCCAACTAAAATCGATACGAACACTACAAGTTCTGGTTCTGTGCAATTACCGCGGTTATCGCCAACGGACAGGGATTCAAGCTCAAGCTCGGGTAGCGATGAGTCCGAGTTTCCGGACATGAACAGCTTGGAGATTGCTCTCCATGAGAATCCTAAGAACTTGGATATACCATCGGCCAAAAGATTAGCAAAGAGACTCTATGAGTTGGATGGTTTCAAGAGAGAGGATGTGTCCATTCATTTGAGCAAGAGGTTTGTATGGAGAAAGTTGCTGCAAATCCCTCTACGGATGTATAAGAATACTTTTTAACTTCCAGAAATTAAGTTAAGAATGCAATCATGTCCTGTTTTGATTTTGAAAAGTCTCATTCGCATGATAAATTTTTATTCATACTCCGATCAATACCAATGACTTAAGAATGTAACATGCAACAAATTGAGCACTATCTTACAGTAGAGATAGAATTTTACTTACATTCTTTCAAAGTAAGTGTAATGATGGTATCACGATAGTCTCATAATAGTATTGATTTCATTTATTTCTTAGAGGATGAAAAATTATATGTTTATAATCTCACACGTAATTTCCAAAATAATGATTTTGTTCATTAATAATTTTATTTAGACGCTGCAGGTTTGTGTTTAATTTTAGCACATTATCTTGCATTCTTTAAAAGTTTCAATAATGTATTTCCTGTAAGATTGTACATATGTGTACAACAAGGGTGTAGGATGTGGTTCTTAAAAAAATTGTCTTGAAGAATCACTGTAAAGTTTCTATTCTGAAAAACAATTACCTTCTAGAAACGAATTCTGCAAGCTGGTTGCACGGGAGTACCTGAGCAACTTCGATTTCACGGGGGACCGGCTGGACGAGGCGTTACGGGAATTCCTACGATGTGTCACGGTCGTGGGAGAGACGCAGGAGCGAGAGAGAGTGCTGGCGCATTTCTCGCACCGGTACTTTGATTGCAACCCGGGCGTCGTGGAATCGTCCGATGCCGCGCATACGCTGACGTGTGCGGTGATGCTTCTCAATACAGATTTGCATGGGCAGGTAAGAGGTTACGTTTATTGAAACAGAAATATTTGCAATCGAATGATTTGGGGGTTTGGTAGATCGGATTGTTTTATGTTTAGTGTGTTTGGAAGATAACAATGGAAAAAATTCTTTTCCTGTCAAACATTAAATTTATATATTTGCAGTATTTGATTCACGGGATAAAACTCACCTCAGTAAATTGAGCTTCTCGGTGGTCTAGTGGTAAGATACTTATCTAGTCATCAGGATTTTGTGGGTTTGATTCCTACAGAGACAGGCCAAATTAATGAACCTTTCAAATCTCCCTTCCAGGTTCTACAGTGTTTGAATGAAGAACAGCCAAATAATTTCATTTTCTTGCATTTTTTACACTGTACTGAGACATTCAAATGCATTTCACTTTTGCAAGTTTATAAATTCCTTCAACAAACATACCTGTACAAAACATAAGTTGCATGTTCGAAAAAAATGGTGTTCAAAATACACACTTCGATATTTTCATCCATACATTAATGTTCATATTTCTGTACCCAATACTCATAGTTTGTGTAGTGTCGGCTTTCATAGCAAGGTGCTTTAAACAGATAAATTGCTTTCCAAGTGTGTCTCATCCATTAATCTAAACCTTGAGAAAGGCAAAAAAGAAATTGTTAGGATGCTCTCAACCGACCTTCCTGAATTTAGCAAAATAATTTTTTTTTTGCTCTTCACCAAAATTGAAAAATCACTTTAGAATTATAAATTAATATGTGAAATATGAGTTGAAAAGACATTTTTGCAGACTCTTTGCCTTTTCATCCCATTTTCAGCATTATTTTTCTCATGAATTGTTTAAATTGTGCACGAAAAAAAATTAGTTTAAATAACCTTTTCTGACTGACCAATGCTTTTTTTTCCAAAAAGTGCATTTGAGGCATCCAAACAATTTTCCCCTTATGAATGACTCTCTTTGAAAATGCAAACAGAGTAAAGCCGAGCCCAAGTTAAATGAAAAAAGAAGAGGGCCTTCATACTATTTTGAGATTCATTTATGATACTGAGTTGTCCTCTTTTAAAGACTTGGTCTTTGTCAGAAAATTCTTGCTTTGATTAAAAGCAGAAAAATCAAACGAACAGATAAAAAAAAGTCTGAAGCAAGTCATTGAAGGGAGTCATTCACTGTGGATACATTTTTCTTCCTATTGAGAAGGGTTGGGGTATACATCCATGTACATGTATTTGTTGTATTGTTTTCTTCTTCAATATTGGGAATACATGAGATGTGATGAATTTCTAAAGTGGCTAGCTTGTCAAATGCTCGCATTGATGTTGGCGCCCGTTTTCTATGGACCAGCCAACAATAGCTACTTGTGTCATTCATGAGCATGAGAGTTACTTGATAAAGATCTGAGAGAGAGCGAGCACTCTTTGTGCAAAATTCATGCAGGGTTTCTGATTAATAATCAACCTTTATATACAGCACAGTCAGGTTTATTAATACTTGCACAAAGACAAACTGTATGTATCAAGCTTGGCTGGCTTTAATACCGAGCAACATACAATTTGTGTAATGTTCATTTTATAGTCTATTGTGATTATTTTTAATCAGTTAAACAAAATATTTTTTCATTAAAAGGTAGAAAACTACATTTGCACACATTACGTTGCACACATTACGGTAATGCTTACAACTTGTTGTGTACAAAGTTTCAGATATGCCAAAATAATAACCTCTATGAAGTATTTTGGTCGAATGTAGTCCAGAATATTTAATTCAAATAAAAATCTATTGTATCATAATTCATCCTGACATCAACGGTATCGCGATACTCCTAGCGTATTACGGTACCACACACACAAAAAAAACATAAGAGCACATACAGTGCGCACATCAATACACTGCCACACCATGCGGAATACACATTGAGAGAGACTCTTGCGCTAGTGGTCAACGAGGGGTTAATGGCTGTTTTGAATTTTGAACGCACGGCCCATTAGTTTGAGGCCCGAATAGAAGAATTATTATTGGAATAACTATAAATGCGCCTATCATGACCCATGGTGATATCATTTATCATGGTGATAAGTACTAACACTTAGTACTCTTCAACGTAACACAACAATCTTGGAAAGTCAAATCTTAGGCTGCAAAAGAAGTATTCTACAGTGTACCTTTAAACACTTGACAAGGTGCATATTTTCATGAGATTACAACAGACTTGGTTTGTATGTACACTGTAAAAAGTACTGATTATCATCTTATTAATAGAAATAATCAACCAATATTTAAATTAATTAAATGCTAGCTGTACATTTTTAAATTGCCACTAATCAGGCACACACTAGTACTGTACATATAAAAGTTCAATGCCATATTTTCGGTTCTAAGTTTTTCAATTGCTTTTGAGTAGCGGTACCTTTTCAAAAGTGGGTCACAGACAAATACAATGCTTGGATTTTAATTAGCATTCAGGTACTCTAGTTCAGATCAACATTGTCTGCAAGAGACTCT
>BQKZ01004703.1:33834-49232 GCA_036244855.1 Temnopleurus reevesii | reverse complement strand
GGGGGGGGGGGGGGGGGACTTTGACCAACAATGTATAGAATTGGGGTAAATGATGAGGGAAATGGGCGGAACTTTTAATTTGCCATTAAAGTTTACCAATTTCTTCATAAAGTTGAAAATTATGATCTAAAGCTTTGGGTACTTCTTTATAAGATGAGCAATTTTGTTTTAAAATTTCCTCAACATTTTCCTTGACATGGAGGAAATATATTGTGTATTTTCTTCATGGTTAATTTGTCACAATCAAATTTGATTCGGCGAATATCATCCACACTCCATTGAGGAATTGTAGTTTCCCTCAAGCTTGCCTCCTAAATTAATACAAATAAAATACCAATGAGGGTTTTATCTTTAATTCATAGGTTTCCTTTTTATCATCAATGAAATAAATGAATTTTGCAACATACAACAAAACTCAATGTCGCACAACCTGAAATCCATGACATTGTCTTGACTATTAAAAGAAAGATTTAACAAATATATCTTGTGACTTAAAAACACACATAAATAGGAATGGTCCATTCCTCCACTCAAAAAGCACCACTATAGCATCACTGCATCTTTTTGGTATGCTGGTTAGATACCATGTCCTTCCATTTGATAAAATAATCATTTATCAGCTATGTAAACACCAACTCGTCTGTTGAACGAGACTAAGCTTATATACGAAGAGAAATAATTCATTGTCACTATGACCACGGTGGTCACGAAGAACTTATTTCATGACATTTTTTTAAAGATCAGTGCAAAATATAATAGTAAAAGTGATGATGAAAGCAGTTTAAATTAAAGGAAAAATATGCTCCAACAGAAAGGTTGAAACTTTATTGTACTGTGAGAGGGTCGTGGATATAAAAGTCCAATACTCTGTGTTCATTTTATATTGCAAGAATATTCATTCACATCGTGCTGCACTCTACCCAGGAGAACTCTTCATGATGATCCAAAAGCTTCTCTGCTAAATCCCGAGCAGACTGCTACAATTGTAGAACACATTGGCGTTTCTAAAAGAAAGGAGGAAAGAGATGTTGTGATTTAGAATTGCTGAACAGGAAAAATAAAACTAGATATTAAACAGTGAGACGGATGTTTCTTTGTCTGTTTTGTTTTTGTTTTGATTGCAGTCATTTAAAGAAAAACAAATCAATTAAATGAATACGCCATATGCACATATCCCAAACGAAACAAATCAGAAAAGTTTATTCATTGAAACTCTAACAAAGTGAAAAATATTACATCGAATGCATAGAAAACAGACAGTGAGAGCGATAAAGAGCGAGAGAGGGAGAGAGAGAGAGAGAGAAGGAGAGAGAGAGAAAGGGGGGGGGGGTGTAGGGTAAGTCCGGTATATATAGGAATCGTAATTTAAAATAAAAAGTGCCAAAACTAGCACAATGAGAAATCAAATTTGGATACACCCTGGGTCTGCAGTAAACTGAAGACGTTTATTGTTGTTACATTCAACCATATCTATATTGAAAGGATATTATACAGAAGAATGCTGTACTTTGTGAAATTTTCCAATTTTTCAAGTACATTTATTTTAGTTTTAACAACTAAAACAAACGAGATGAAAATTCACATACCATTTTTTTTCTGAATCTTTGATATCAAATCTATATGTGTACTGTTTTTGTGTCATTTAGGAAATGATGTTTTTCATGGAATTATGAAGTGATTTTGCTTTGGAGTGCGGAATTACCCTGTGTCCCATACGCCATATTTAATTTTCCATCCATTTCAGATCGATAAAATGAATTGCTGACCTATACAATTGCTTTATATTGACATTATGAAATCTTAAATCAGATTATAATCATGATAATATGGCCATCAGGATGGAAAATGATATATATTTTATGTCATACAGGATATTTCCATAGCAATATGGAATCACCCAGTAGCTAAATTTAAATCATTAATTGGGACCTTAAAGAAGCAACTCAGATAACTCGCATATAAACAATTAAAGTGTAACTTTCAATACACGCGAAGGAATGATCTCCTTGATTCGGATCTTTCATTACTTCGAATTTGTCATGTGTAACAAAATTGAAAATTTGAAGCAATACTTTTGGAAATTAGGTTTCCCAAAATATTAATCACAGGTTGAATGTCACTTTGATATTACTTTGAAACATGGCCCTCTTTATAGGCTAATGGGCGCAAAAGACAAATTTGTAAGACTGAATGAGATTGTTCCACATTCGGTCTTTTGCAGCCATATATTCAATAATACAAATAGAAAAGTCGGCACTATATCACACTTCAAAGGAGGTAATGGTACACATCAAGTTGATTTTATCAGTTGAAACAATTTGCACAATATTTTTCTCATCTAAAAATTGATTCCATTGTTTGTAACAGATGCTACTTTCTCGCGGACCTTGGAAAGAAACTACAATGATTCAGCATCAACTTCATAAATATGATAAGAACATCAGTATATCAATTGTTGAATAACGATTTGTCAAGGTGTCATTGAACTTGAATAAAAGAAAATGAGTTCGGAAGGGAGTTATGTCTTAGGTATCTTAGCTTAAGAACTACATTATTTAATCAGCTCTCCATTTATATTCATTAAATTTCACATTGATAAATTTTATATAGTTTGAGCACGAGGAAGGCTATGCATGTAAAGAAAGAAAAGGGAGACAAATGTTGAAAGATTTGGACAAAAGGGGAGAGAAAGGATGAGGAAGAGGGAGAGAGAAGGAGAGAGAAGGGAGAGGGACGGTGGAAAGAGAGAGAGAGAGAGAGAGAGAGAGAGAGAGAATGGACCAAGGATTAAATGGCAAATTTTCCGATGTTCGAATCATAAACCCACCTAAGTTGCTACTTGCTATAGCTTGCTCTATGGCGATAAAGCCATTATCAATTATGCATGGTGAAACAATTCAGCTATTCAAACATAGCGTATGATAAAATAAGAAATTGTGTCTGGAATGGATTAGCACATTAACTAATTTGAGCTGAGCAAAATTTCTTGATATTTTAATTATCCAGTAATAACATGATATTGCAGGGATAGTAACTCTAATTATCATTTCTGACAATGTAGTTGTTTGAATCTTCAAAAGAACTGAAAAAAAATAAGATGATTTGTTTTGAAAAGAAAATGTAAAAAATAACTCACATTGATTAAACATGTTAAAAGTGCATTAATTGGACGAACAAATATTTTATAACTTTGTTTTTTGTATTTTTTTAAATATCATTTATACCAACTCACTATTTGTTAATGAATATTATATGATTAAATACATCAACAATTTTAATCATTATGTGTATCAGTTACTATATAAGTCACATATAAACGATGAAATAATAAATCATTAAATAAATATGATTTCAATAAACAGTGAATGATAAGAAAATCTATGCATACAATAAAATATCCTAATTAAGAGATTACAAATATTTTCAATACTTCTTATGTCTAGTTTCAATCATTTCAGCTATATGTCTAGTTTCAATCATTTCAGCTATGCCATATAATTGATTGAACTAACATTCTAATAATTATTTTCTTTTGTATCACATTATTTTTGTGCAATTTTTCAGCGTTTTTAGATAGCTGGTTTTTTTTTCTCGTTTTGTATGATTTTTCTATTATAAATCCAAAGTGTGCAAAACCTTCACTTAACAGAATTACTAATCGTTAGCAGTAATTTTTCTGACGTGAAAGCATGATTACGACACAAATTACATAATTCCTATTAGTTATATTGTTTACTTAAATCATATTCATTAATTGAGTTTATGAGCAATATTTCAGATTGTAGGTTATACATTCACATTATGTATACTAGTTACAACGTGTACGCACTATATAACATTATCCATAACTTGACAAATGTTGAAAGATTTTGACAAAAAAAAATTCAGATTGTAGGTTATATATACATTCACATTATGTATACTAGTTACAACGTGTACGCACTATATAACATTATCCATAACTTGAGGTGCTCATTCTTATTATCAACCATGTGTGACAGTTCCCACCATTTATACTCAATGTCAATATGATTTCAAAAACACTAATCTACAACGAGTAACAGGTTTTATTGCAAATGTTTAGCAGTAATCAGACCTCATTGAGCATATTGTATTGATAAGTTGGCGCCATATGATTTTGCCAACTTTATTAGAATATCTTAATATCCTGAGGATTGCCCACTATTGTGCGTTTTCAAATCTCCCTGTATTTTGCCCACCCTGTGACCAGGGTAGCTAACCACCAAGTTAACAAATCTACTTACACAGCTAATTCCCCTAATTCCTTTGTCCAATGAGTTACTAGAATTAGTATCAGGTATATATTTCCATTATGAATTCACAAATCGCCTCATAAAAATTATGGATTCACTTCCTCAGCAAGATACCAAACTGAATTTAAAAATTTGCCCACGCACTTATACATATTTCGTGATCGGGTATTAGATTCAGAGCCGTGTGCAAAACCGACTGAATATGCCAATGAATTCAGCCCACAAATGAATTGTTTGAATGGCATATTAAATAGGGTTATTTCACTTTCATTTGAGCAAAGGAAGAAAAAATTAAACAATCTTCCACAATATTTACACTATATGAGTACCTGTGGAACTATGCTATATAGCCATATAGAGGGTAATATCCTTTATGGCTAAGGTTACAGGTTTTGTGTTCAATTACAAATAAGTATTACCGTTCATGGAGAAAAGAAAGTTTTATTTCTAAGATTGTCAGTTCCTTTTGTGTTTGAAACTAATGCCAGCGTTTTGATGAGCTTGTGGAGGCAGTTCTTCCATTGAGACTTGTTAAAGTTACCACGAGTAGGATATGCAGCACGTATAGCTGAAATTGAGTCTGTGCATCTAGACTACAAGAAAGATGCCCTTTATACATTAATAATACCCGTTTTCGTTTTAATGAAAAACCACAATTGGTCAATGGTACATGATATATCACAGTTTTCTAGATTTTTCTCAAACTTCCTCATTTTTGTTGTTCTTATGCGATGTGTGGTCAGGAAATGGATTTCTATATCATGCCTAGATATTTACAAGAGAGTTTTACTTATGGTACAACTCAGGATCAAGTTTGATATAGAATTTTCGTTGTTATTCCTTCGGTTTGATAGCCATAAATAGATTTTTTTTTCAAATACGAATTGCTTGGTGATCCTAAAATATATCCTACACCCGTAGGTAGAGCAATTGTCATTTTCAGTATATCTAAGACACTATTTTCAAAATACTCGTTCTCATTAAACTCGTATAAAAAATGTATTTTCCTGCTTTTTTTAAGACGACCCCATCTCAAATTTTGCTTTCAGGGTTTTCGCCTCCTTAAATTGTTTTGATTTGTTATCTTGTATTCAATTATGTTTTTTGAAAAGAAAATTGTTTCATGTTTAGATGTAAAATGTAATCTTGTTTTACGCGTTATTCGTTATTAGCCAGGAGTAGATGGTTAAAAGTGAAATATTACAAGAAGCAGCGCTTTGTGTCCTCTGGAAAAAGCGCTATATAAATTCAATTATTATTATTATGATCATTATCATTATTATTATTATTATTATTATTATTATTATTATAGAATTCCTTTTGTCATTTGTTATAGTAAATCTTGCACCGTGAAAAAAAAAACAAATTATCCCTTAAAGCTGTTATAGTGGAGTTTTATTATGGAACCGGTGTGAATAAATGTGGTTCTGGGTTTTTTTAAATCATCATTTTTGCCTCAGAAGAGTGAAGTTCGCTCGATTATTACTATAAATTGGAATCAAATAAGACGGTTTATTTTGAACACACACAAAAAAAATTGATTTATCAAATTCAAAACGACATAAGCCTATGAGTTGGCACCACCTACAATTATTTTTCATTTCCCCCTATTATGTTGGGCTGGCGCTATTTCGAACCCTTATCAGATATTTTTGTGGCAAAAATATGCAGATGAGTCTGCAATCAGGGTAATAGTATGGGCGTTTAAAATTGCAGGACGGAGGCTCGTGGACATTAGAAAACGAGTGCGCATCTTAACTGCGCATCGAATGATAAAGGCCCCAGCACACCAAACACGGCACGGCATAACGGCACGGTTTATACACAGTATCTTGGTTGTCATTGGCCAGCGCGCTCCTCCGCGCAGAGGATGTTCAACAATTGGCCAATCACAGGGGAGACATCGCGTAACAACCGTGTCGTGACGCCGTGCCGTGTTTGGTGTGCCCGGGCCTTAAGTGTGCACTGGATGTGCGCAGCTATTATTGCGCACATCAGATGCGCACTCGTTTTTTCCGTCCGCAAGTCTCCATCCACCAATATCGAAAATCCACCAACACCTATTTGGAGATACGACAGATGAAAAGAGCCTTTGGCCACGCCTCCATTATGCCTACCGGCTTTATAATTCTGGCCATCACTGATGATGGTGAACGTGTTCAATGTGACTTTCAAAAAAAAGTTACTCCATGTCATAAACTTTGAACGTCTCGTGCCTTATTTCTTATTCTATATTTTATAATTCTCTTTAAAAAAAGAAGAAAATATATTATCGCTATGAGGTGTTTACTTTCGATAAATGACGCAATGACCATGGTTTCAAATAGCATAAATATGGCTGCGATCCCACACTGAAATCATCTTGTCTTCCGGACTGCAAAGATACAACCAACTGGTAAGTACCTTCTCTCTAGCTCCTGATTGACAGATCTGGTATCTAAAGGCAGAACTTGCAGGACGTCTGAGTCACGGACGCGGCACAGCAGGCGCCAGCTCGATGCATCTCGTTCGGTGGAGTCGTAAAGCTCCCTCGTAATGCCGTGTCCGAGACGCAGACGTACCACATCCAGTTTAACCCTTAAATTGTAATGATTGCAGATGAGTTAAGGCATTTTAAATTTTTGCCTCGGTCTATGCTATTTCAACTTATTTCCAGATTCGGATGAGTTTTTGCACTACTAAAATGGGGCCGATTCAAATTTGCCTTTGTGTTTGCACGTGCCTACAAACTTACTTGCTTCATTTTATTTGTCCTATCATAAAGTTACTCTCTTGATGCTACTTATATGTTTATGCTATTTATATGTATTATTGATTTGCTGTAGAAATGTTAATCATTGTTATCTTTTGTATTGTGAAGTAGGCAAATGAATTCGACTCAATTCTATTCAATTTATTATTTATGATTAGATACAGAAATATAGGGAGAGTGATGTCATTTTCATAAAGATTATAACAAAATGTCTTGCCGTTTCCCTCGGAGTTACCATTACTATTGGAGATGACACGAATCTCATACAATATGCCTTTCTTGCACTTTTACATATTGACAGGTTTTACATCTTAATTTGAGATTTCATCATGCGTTGACGGTTGAGATCTGTACTCGTGTTAAACTTATCAGATCCGATCTAGCAACACCTCCTCCTAAAAACAATTTCAAAGTTTCCCATTCAAGCGTTTTTCTGCACATCCCTCCATTTTGACAACTTGAATGCTCGGTCGTTTACACACTCTTTCAATTGAAAAACAATCATCTTTTTATTTTGTATGTGATTTTCCTTCGTAATTTTGTCCAATCTATATTTACTTGATATTTTACATTTTTCTGTAACCTTATGTGCTAAAAAAAAAAAAGAAAAAAAAATCAAAATCAAAATCAATCAATTAGTCATTCAATGATGTTTTTGTTTCATATCCATCAATATACTATTTTATATAAAATGTGAAATCGATTTCTTTTTCTCTTGCAGTAATCATGCGTGTCGCTTTGGTACTTCTGTTCGTGGCTGCGGCCAACGCCGCTCAACTCCTCCGGGTTGCCGAGCCGATCCCTGGACGATACATCGTGAAAATCAGGGTAAATAATTTGTAATCATTATATAAGATTATGGAAATACATACTGTTCTTCCATTGTGGATATTATACTGTATTTATGGAGCTGAATTTGAATATATGAAACTAACCCAATCAATTTGCTTCTTGTTATATAACTTGTATTTCGTTTTGTATGTTCTAATTTTGTTTTCATGACTTGCAATTTCAATTTGTCATTGCATCTTGTCCATAATTTTAGTAAATAGATATTGCCACTTTGATGATCAAAACCTCAAAACCTACTTATTATCGTGTTGTCTGTTTGGTTGCATATTTTCAACTTAATCCGGGGAATAACATTTACACGACATCATCGTAGTTATTGTATTCAATTATTGTGTTCAATAATTATACATTAATTTTATTAATATTCTTTATTTATATGTATTTTCACTGTTTTATTATGTGCTTTATAAAAATTGAATTATTATTATTATTATTATTATTATTATTATTATTATTATTATTATTATTATTATCATTATTGTCAGTGGTATCTACAACTCGGTCATTTAAAGATTTTTTTTTCAATTTTTAAACCTTTTTAAATGAATAGATAAATTAATAAAATATTCTCGATTTGACTTTCAGTCTGGCACCAAAGTCCAGTCTGTCCTTCCCTCCGTGAGACTTGCGGGTGGTCGTGTCCGCTCCATCTACGATACAGTCCTCAATGGCTTCTCTGCTGACCTGTCTGATAAAGCCCTTGACGTTGTAAGTCATCTGTACATGTCTCTCTAAGATTTTATTTAGATAGGTAGACGCTATTTTCATTTCTTTTTAGCCCGGAATAAGAGTCCAATCTGTCCTTCCCTCCGTGAGACTTGCTGGTGGCCGTATCCGCTCCATCTATGATAAAGTCCTCAATGGCTTCTCTGCTGATCTGTCTGATAAAGCCCTTGACGTTGTAAGATCTGTATATTTCTCGATAATTTTTCAATTTACAATAATAAGGGGTCCCTATAGGTAACTATGGTTGAATTTCGACATATATCATTTTTCTCCAAGCAATAATAAAAATGAAACTATTATGCGAACTAGAAAAATATCGACTTGTTACAGGTTTTCCCAGCCAAAAAAAAAAAAAAAAAAAAAAAAAAAAAAAAAAAAAAAGGGAAGAAAAAAAGAAGAAACGATGTTCGTGCTCGGACTACTTTTTTGTATTGTAGGTGTTTTTTTTCTTCATATAAACCTGAATAGAATTTAAAAAAAAACTCCCATTTAATCTTAGGCTGTGACAGTTGGATATTTGACGCCCGATCTTCAAACTTAAACTCCAAAAAAAAGAGGAAAAAAAAACGATGTTCGTACTCGGACTACTATTTTGCTTTTTTAAGTGTTTTTTTTTNATGAATATATTTACTGCTTAGGAATAAAACACGGAACGTTCATCCTTTACAATTCTGAAAGCATTTGCCACATATAGGTCAGACGGCATTGGTTCTTTTAAATTTGATAAATACAATACATATGCACTAGATATTGAACGTTTACCTTGATCAATTTAAAGACGTTTCCTGCAGATTTGTATCGGTTCAAAACGACTTGCTTAAAAGGGTCATCCTTCTTAAGATATCATATCAATATCCAAATAAGTTTTTGACAGTTTTTATCATTTACTTTCCTGAAATTAGCAAAATACTTTTTCCTGTTCTCTTAAAATGTCCTATTCATTAATGTGTAATATTCTATCCATTTTGTTATGTCATGATTATATTGTTTTAATGCTGAATTGAAATACTACTAATAACAAAGATAATAGTAATACTACTAATAAGAATAACAATAATCCTAACAAAATAACAATAAGAATAATAATAATCATAATAATAATAATAGCAATAATAATGACAATAATGATAAATAGTCAGATTAAATGGTACTTCGAAAGCGTATGAATCAGTAATATCATAATTATCATTATTGTTATTATCATTATTATTATTATTATAATTGTCATCATTATTACTATAATAAATGTTTAATTATTGTTATTATTGATACCATTATTATTATCATTACCATTACAGGTGCTCAGTCTATCATCTGTAGATTACGTGGAGGATGATGGCGTTTATCGTGCTATGTCTGTAGCATCATGGGGTCTCGATCGTATTGATCAAGAGGATCTCCCACTCAACAATACATACAACTACGAGCTTCCCGGTAAGTGGATATGAAATTCAAATTCAAAATTCAAATTTAAATCATTTAATTTTTCAGTTCTTTTGATAATTCAAATATATACAGTCTTAAATGATAATGGTAATATGACAGAAGAAATGACACAATAGAGGCAAGCAAAACGCGAGGCTTGTTTAAAAGGCTGGCCCCTAATAATTACATCAATAATTCATACATGATAAAGGCATATACACATAAACATATAGCTTATTACACTGTAATTGCATCTGTAAACAGATATTACACAAAATAGACAACATGAGAGAAGAAGTAGAGAAAAAAGAAATAACACAAAGAAAAAACAGAAAAGAAAAAACACGAAGAGAATATGGGAGCAGATTAAAAGAAAAGTCTATCCCAAAATAATATTTCTTGAACAATTTGAGATTAGTTGTCCAAGTGATCTCAAATTGTTCAAGAAATATTATTTTATATTTATTTTTATTAACTGAGTAAGTTATAACTGTTTGACTATTCAGACCAATTGGCAACTGATGACGTCACAAGTGCACAACTAACTATTCATTATATTCATATCAATGTTACAGAATGATACTTTATCTAAAAATGATTTAATTAAAACTTTGATTAAAGGATATATCCTCATGATATATATGAAGATCCCCTATTACATGTTTACGTTCATATATACAGTACAAACTTTTTATCTTTCTATAGAAATGATGAATTTTGCACCATAAATTTAAAACATGTTTGGTTAGCAGATGTCATCAACTACTTGGCGACATGTCTGAAAATGTTCACTGATTTTCAATTTTGTTTTCAAATCTTTAAAAAGTCTGTATCGCTGCCCTCTTTTGGTCTGGCAGCGACGGAAAGAAAAGTAATTCGGGAGAAGAAAGCGCTTTCAAAAATTGTTTAGAATCTGAACCATGGCTATAAGCCTGATGACAATATCATAGTCGTGACATAATAATGATGATGATGATAATAATAATAATAATAATAATAATAATAATAATAATAATAATAATAATGATAATAATAAGATATAATAATCAATAATATTTTGCCTATTTTCTTTCTCTTTCAGAAAATCCAGCCTCAGTTTCTGTCTATGTGCTGGACACGGGTATAAGGATCAGTCATGAGGACTTTGGAGGTCGCGCTAGTCTTGGAAAGACGTACTTTACAACCTCAGATGTAAGCATCGAGAACTAGCATTTATGTTTCAAAAGAAGATTCTACCTCTAGAAATAATGATATCTTAACAATCTGACAATAGCAGAGAGGTTTGGTGAACAGAACAAAAAAAGTTTGAGAAAAAGTGGACAACTTCGAAGAAAGTTATGAATGTATAGGCCTATATATTTAGATTAATTTGCAACTGATGACGTCATAGCTGCACAACTGACAATTTATTATATTCATATCAATGTTATAAAATATTGCTTTTTAAAGGTCTCTGGGAACGATGGATAGTAAGACTTTAGCTTCTATACACTCTGTAATTATCTTCGCTATATATGTTTTTTTTAACCTCTACTGAAGCGTGAGTGATTTTTCTTCTTTAGCTGAGTGTTTAGATAAATAGAAAAGCCACCTTAGTGATTTAAAGAAAAAATAAAAAAAATATTAAGATTCTGCTAGGATTGAAAGCTCAAGCTCTTCAATTTACTCCAACATCTCTTATTTCTTGGATAAGCAGTTTCAGCAGATATTTCTTTAATTCTTTAATCATTGATTAAACAAATATGTACACTGTATATCCTCCCAAGGAAATTAGGATGCCTCTCAATTTTACAACACCATCTCTGATCTATTGGATTAGCAGTCTCGGCAAATATATCTTTCAACCTTTAATTGTTGATGAAACAAATATGTACACTGTATATTCTTCCAATACAATAAGGGTTCCTCTTCATTTTACAACACCTTCTCTCATTTCTTGGATAAGCAGTTTCATCAGTTATAATCTCTCTCATTCTTTAATTGTTGATTAAACAAATATTTTCACTGCATATTCTTCCAATAAAATAAGCTGAAGCTCTTTGCTCATTTCCTGGATAAGCAGTTTCAGCAGTTATATTTCTCCTTTTTTGATTGTTGATTAAACAGATGAAATTATGTACACTGCATATTCTTCCAATAAAGTAAGCTGAAGCTCCTCATTTTAATCCGTCATCTCTGATCTATTGGATTAGTAGTTTCAGCAGATATCTCTTTCATTCTTTAGTTGTTGATTAAGCAAATATGTACACTACATATTCTACCAATGAAATTAGCTGAAGCTATTCATTTTTCTCCACCCAATTCTCATTTCTTTGAGGTGTTGGATAAGCAGTTTCAGCAGTTATATATCTCCTTTTTTAATTGTTGATTAAAGATATATGTGCACTGCATATACTGATAAAATAAGGATCCCTCTTGATTCTGCTCCACCATCTCTCATTTCTTGAGCTTCAGATGTATTTCTCATTCTTTAATTGTTGATTAAACAAATATGTTCACTGCATATTCTCCCAATTTAAATAAGGATGGGAACGGACACAGGACTCGCATTGCTGGAGCTGTTGGGGCAAAGGACGTCAACTTTTTCTCTCTTTCATTCTTTAATTGTTAATTAAACAAATACGTACACTGTATATTCTCCCATTTAAAAAAGGATGGTAATGGACATGGGACTCGCATTGCAGGGACGGTTGGGGGACAAACATATGGAGTAGCAAAGGACGTCAACCTTTTTTCTCTTTCATTCTTTAATTGTTAATTAAACAAATATGTACACTGTATATTCTTCCAATTAATAAAAAGGATGGCAATGGACACGGGACTCGCATTGCAGGAACTGTTGGGGGACAAACATATGGAGTGGCAAAGGACGTCAACCTCGTTGCTGTAAAGGTTCTAAGCGACAACGGTGCTGGAGCAACTTCAACTATCATTGAAGGCAAGTCTCCAAAAAGTTACATACTGTGAACAAAATGAACAAAGTAATTGGACAAGGTGAACATCTTCCATTCAAGCATGCACTATGGCTCCACATAGCTCTTACCATGCGGAGAAATGTCTTGAAATTGTCACAACTGGTAATTGAATCTAAAAGAACTTTGTCGGCATAAAAATATTGCGAATGTTGAAATGAAAGCTGTTTATTTTGTCCAACTTTGTTCTATCACTGACATTGTTTATACCCAATCTGAATCTTTGAATGAACTACAGTTAGACTCAGGGGCCCGTATTCTGATAGCGAGGTTTAAGTTAACCCTGGTCTAAATCTGTGGTTTAAGTATGGGTAGCCAAAAGTGCCATAACTTTATTTTTCAATGAATAATTCTTATGTTAACTGATCTCTTTCCCATGCTCTGATAACGTAGAAAACTATTTAAGGTTTCATTTTAAGACAGCTTTTAATACTTTGTGTGCCAATTGTGCTGGTAAATTAAACACCGACTGTTCTAGATTCAAGCCTCTTTTGGCTTCCAATACTTAAATCACAGATTTAAACTCTAGTTTAAGTTAAACCTGACATCAGAATATAGGCCATTGGGTTCTGCCCAATAGACCACTTTCGTAATGTATTCAAATGTATGCACATTTGTCATTATAGATGAACTATGCATAGAGCTGTGATAAACAATTGAGAGTCAAAATTCTGCAGATATGCGAACAAAAACACTAAATTGTTAAAAAGTTACATTTCTCTTCTTTTGATCAACATAACTAGTGAATTCTGTTACTGGACACCCCAATCAAAAAAGGAGACATCTGGGTGTAGTGGTTCTGACTTTCACCTTTCAACCACAGGGTCGTAGGTTTGAATCCCACCAATGGCGTCAATTTCCTTCAGCAAGAAATTCATCCACAACTCTGCGCTCTACCCAAGTAGAGGACAGATGGGAGACGGCAACACATGATCTGATTATGTGTGTGGCTATAATGGCTGCGTTTATGCTAGGCTTGAATTTCCATCTCATGCAGTCTTAGACATGGTGCTATGCTATATAAATCCAATACATTATTATCTTTATTATTATTATTGCTAAAAACTGGGCCTACCTTGGGTAAATGAGACGCATGGTCATCATTATCGTTAACTGGGTAGCAGCCAACGCAATGCAACCTGTTGTTGCGACCCTGTCTTTTGCTGAGGGCGCCAGCTGAAGCTACCCTTGAAAATAAGACGTATCATCATCATTACAATCATTATTACTATTATTACTATTATTACTATTATTATTATTACGATTATTATTATTATGATTTAGGTATTAACGGGGTAGAAGCCAACGCAGTACAACCGGCTGTTGCGATCATTTTTTTTTCAATGGGGGCGCCCTGTGAATCTATCATCATCATTATCATTATTATTACTATCAATATTGTTATCACTATTATTATTGAAATTACTATTAATATTATTATCATCATTGTGGTTTAGGTATTAACTGGGTAGCAGCCAACGCTGTACAACCTGCTGTTGCGACCATGTCTTTCGGTGGAGGCGCCAGTTCGTCTCTGGATACAGCTGTCGAGAACTTGATCAGCGCAGGCGTACCCGCTGTCGTCGCAGCTGGCAACAGCAACGCAGACGCCTGCAACTACTCTCCAGCTCGTACCCCAAATGTAAGGCATGAAGCATTATTACTATTCTTCTTCTTCTTCTTCTTCTTCTTATTATTATTATTATTATTATTATCATTATTATCATTATTACTTTTATTATTATTATAGTTATCATAGCTTTTATTATTATTATTATTATTAATATTACAATATTACAATTACTATCATTATTACATTTATCATTATTTTAATCATAATTATCCATATTTGCTATAATGCCAGGGCAAAGTTTACACAATAGTTGGCAAAATATTATCTATATAACCAGTTAGTCTACGAGCACAGACTCTAGGCTTTTTGGATGTGCATGCGCAAAGCGTGATACAGGGTGTGCAATCTGAGACATAGGAAGCTTAGGAAAAAGCAATGCAGTGTGCCATTCAGTCACAGATTGCATACCTTCTATCACGCTCTGTGCATGCGCACACCGAACGCCTGGGGTCTGTGCGTGCAGACTAATTTTTTTGGTATTTTTTTTCCAAATAAACCTGAATTGAATTTAAAAAAATTGATTGAATCTTAGGCTGTGACGATTGGATCCTCGGAAATCAATGACGCCCGATCTTCTAACTCAAACTCCAAAAAAGGGAAAAAGAGGAAAAAAAAACCGATGTTCGTACTCGGACTACTATTTTGCTTTTTTAAGTGTTTTTTTTTTCAAAATAAACCTGGATTGAATATTAAAAACTCGATTGAATCTTAGGCTGTAACGGTTGGATCCTCGGAAATCAATGACGCCCGATCTTCTAACTTCA
>BQKZ01004702.1:2238-17478 GCA_036244855.1 Temnopleurus reevesii | reverse complement strand
CCCCCCCCCCCCCTTCTCTGCTGCCAGTGGGTCTATGAACGCCCCTTCATCTATTTATGTAATGTGAATAAAGGAAAATTGCGTGTGTTCCATTTCTTTTGACTCCGAAAAAAGGCAACTTTGACGCAGCAGGAACAGGGCACATGTTAGAAATTTGGGGAGGCATTTGAACCTAGCTGCCCTCAATATGCTGCCCCCTCCCTGGGCATGCAGGGCATGGGAATAGCTCTTTACAAGAAAAATGATTCATTTATCTCTAATGGATGAGCAAATATTGGTTTGATTCTTTTGAACAAGAAAAAAGGCAACTGGCAACTCTTAAAATGGACATTTCTCATATCGGGATTTAAGGGGGCACTTATCCCCCCCCCCCCCTGCATATGATGCCCCCCTGTGAATAAGAATGCCCTCATTCCAGAAAATGTATTTATTTATGCACTGCGAATAAGCAAAGATTAGTTGTGCTCTGTTTCTTTGGACCCCCCCCCCACCAAAAAAAGTCTAAAAATATAATTAAAAAAAGAGCACACAAATGTTTATGTTTGGATGGGGGCGGGGACACTTGCCCCCGCTTCCACTCTCTCCTTCCCGTATGATGCCCCCTTGTCATGAGAAAATTTATTAAATCTTGTCTTGTGAATAAGCAAAATAATTGTTTCTTTTGATTAAGAAAAGGGCAACTTTGACTTAGAAAAGGGACAGATTTTCTAACGTTTTTTTTTATTTCGGGGGCACATACGTTACACATACGTTAGCAATAGGAGTGTATAATGCCATGTTCAACGGGGGGGGGGGGGGGGCAAATAAGTTGAGAGGGCGGAAGTATAATCTTGCATTAGGGGCAAAATGCCCCTTTCGAGTATGGCAATACAACTTTACAAAAGAATTCGCTTGCTATTAACCTTAAGCTGTTTGGTAAATGGGGAAAAGAATTTTCGTTTGACAAAGAGAAAAGGGCAACTTGGACTCTGAAAGAGGAAAATTTTTCACAACCGGAAAACAAGGGTGAGGATGGGGTCGTCCTAGTTTTAAAGGCAATGGCCCTCATTGCCATTTTCTGCAAAATCAAAACCCTATTTACAGATTGTTTTGGTGCAGATCCCCACACTTCAATACCATACGATTATGTGATTGCAGAAAAAGCATGGTAGAGTAACAAGAGTACTTTCCTTGAAACAAAACATCTGAGTCTAAAAAGAATTCCTAATTTCTTGCGAAGCACAGTGCAAAGATTGTTGATTTGTACGCTCCAATTTTAATGTTTGTCAATATATATTCCAACAAAAAGTGCACTATCCACCTCGCTCACCGGATCATCCTTTAGCTGGACTAATCCAAAAGTATTAATCTTTTTCCTTTTTGGCTTAATTATCATAAAATTGGTCTTTTTAACATTAACTGTTATTTCATTCGCATCACACCAATGTGCAATGTTCTTCAGGTTTTCAGTTATTTCTGTCAGATTAATATTGGACTCTCCGGGTGGAAAAGAGTGGAATATATTTGAGTCATCAGCAAATAATCTAAAGCTGAAGTAATCAGATGAACGAGGTAAATCATTAATGTACATTAAAAATAAAGTTGGACCTAACACAGATCCCTGTGGTACACCACAGACTATTGATGAAAATGGTGATTTTGATCCATTATGCGGTACAAACTGACAACGGTTTGATAAATAATCACGAAACCAATTCAGTTGCAGACCTCGTACCCCATAATTTTACGCAGTATCTTGGTTCTCATTGGCCAGCGCGCTCCCCCGCACAAAGGATATTCAACAATTGACTAGTCACAGGGGAGACATCGCGTAAAACCCGTGCCGTGATGCCGTGCCGTGTTTGGTGTGCCCGGGCCTAAAGCAAATAAACTTCTCGTTCACGATCGACGCACGGAGCGTACCCCCGAGTATGGCTCCATGCAATATTTTTTTAATGTATGCGCGTTCTATGTGTGCAGGTCTCCATTTACAAATACGTGTAAGCCAGACGTTCTAATCGTCTTTTGATTTATCATGAAAGACGCTTAATTCTTAAAATTCCGTATTTCAGAAAGTAAAGGTCGTATCAATTTCGTGTTATATGTAAAGAAACTGGCTTTATGTGTACTACCAACTGGCAACTACCAACTAGCAAATTATTATAATTGTTAGGCCTCATACCCTTTAACCCTAAAAAGCCCAAGCTATTTTGATGTCTCTGTGGCCCAAAGGGGAGCACATAGTGCGGCCCCCCCTCGAGAACTTCCATAATATTTGACGGATCGGGCTGAAATTTCACACAGATGTAAAGCAAGTCGGAATCTACAATTTCTGACCGTCTGAATTTCTTAAGGTCACCGTTTGAGGGCGCAAATCAATAAAATACATTAAAAAAGGGTGAATTTTGTCACTTTTTACATATGGTCTATTAAAATCAATATTGTGAACTGAAAAATGACTGGAATGTGGTATTATCCCCCTTAATATCTTAGGAACACATTCCATGACTTTATTAAACACATTAGATGCATTTAAAGGTCAAAATATGACAATAATTGCATCATGTCATATTCATCACGATATTGATGATAGAGGGCGCCAGACAGTTTTTAAAAATTTCATGTTATTCCTTGAATTTTTCATTTCTTAAATGCGCATACCGTGCGCGAATGAACATGCGCGTTACAATTTGCAAAGTTGCAGCTGAATTGCAGTTGATTTTGAGCAACACGTATAGACCGGGTTATAACTGAGGAAGGTGTCACAAAAAGAGGTAGAAATTTTCATGTGGTTAATCTACACTAGTTTTTAATGCTGAACAAGAATATATGAGGTAAACGGGCTGTATCCGGAAGGTTAATACGCGAGGGCGCTCTTTTCAAAATGGCCGCCATATTATGACCGCGCTCATAAAGTTTAATGGTACCACATCAAAAATACGTCAATTTATAATGTATGTGGTATCAAATTGTAGGATATTAAATTTCCCTTAAAATGATACCTAAATCAATTATGTTAGAGGTTATTATTGTGCTATTTTTGGACAGTAAAGTTCATTTTTAAACGTTTTTTGTAATAACTTGAACATCTCCTATGTATACTTTTCTTCATATTTCTGAGGATCCTTCAAATGACATGTTCAAATGTTTCAGAAAACGTTATGCATATGTGATGAAAATAATCTAAAATTTTGAACCCCATCGGGTACCAAACATAACATTGACAGAGCTCTAAAGTTGACAGTACTGTATTACCCGATCGCCCAAAAATGCTAAATACGAGATTTCCCATTGCTAACAATGCGTTAACGCTGTACAGTGATATTTGAGGGAGGTGTCATCCGAAGAGATAGAACGTTCCATATGGTAGATCTAGACTAGTTTTTCATGCTGAACAAGAATATGTAATGTAAACGGGCTGTATCTTGAAGGTTAACGCGTGAGGGCGCTCTTTTCAAAATGGCCGCCATATCATGACCGTGTTTTACAAAATTTACAGGTACCACATACACATGATACAAATTGCGTAATATACATGATATGTATGCAATTGTATGATATTATATTTCCTTTAAATTTATATCTAAATCTATAAGATTAGGGAAATTTATTGTGCTATTTTCACCCATTTAATTACATTTTCAACGGTTTTGTGATAATTTGAACATCTTGTATGTATACTCTTCTCCATATTTCCAAGAATTCTTCAAGTAACATCTGCAAGTGTTTTGAAAAAAAAAGCTTATGCACATGTGATAATTATAATCTGATATTTTGAGATAAATTGCATGGGTATGAAACAAAAAATTGACAGAGATTAGAAGTTGACAAAGCTGTATTACCCGATCAACAAAAAATGCTGAAAAAGAGATTTCCCATGCATGCTGTAACCGTATAATGTCATATCGTGAGTCTTCTTCTTTCGTATGAGTGTAGTAGTGTTTTATGCCACATCCTGCAGTTGGTTGAGCCAGTCAGTCTGGGCATCACAGAGGTTCGATAGGTCAGTCATCCCATTAGGTGGTTGGAGTACCGGGCAGTCGTAGATGATGTGGTCTTTGGTCTGTTCACCTGCTCCACAGACACAGGCTGATGATTCCCGGAGTCCCCAGCGGTGCATGTTGGCATTAAATCTTCCAACCCCTGTTCGCAGTCGATTCAGCGTTACCCAGTTCTTCCGAGGGAGCTTGGAACCAGTCGGGGCTTTGGTGTCCGGGGAAACTGTGAATTGTCGTGGTCGGACCGTCCCTTCCCAGCTCTTTTCCCACTCTTGGATTAGGCTGAAATCTGATTTGCTGAGGTCAGCAGCATGCCTAGAGAAAGGGTGGCGGGATCGGAGACGTTGGCAACCTAGGTCTTGGGATTCACGTATTAGCCTGTGCAAGGGATGATCTTCGGCAGCAAGAGATGTATTTGTCAACTTATATCGTGAGTGATCAACTTAGGATAAGGTTGTGGGAAAGGAACGTTTTCATGCATTTTCCTCACTAGATTGAATCCAAATATTTTTCTGATGACATTTTTTTTTCTATTCTTATTAAAATAGCCTCAAATCACATCATTCAATTTCACAAAGACAAAACAAGTAATACATTTTGACAATTTGTATGATATTATGCTTTAATACTTACACATATTTTGAGTATAGACGTTATGTGATACAAAGTGAAGTCACATTCAGTCCGGTACTTTTAATTGATGATAAAACTCAATACATTGCAAACTGAATATACTTCCAATCAAATGCAATAATTAATAACATATTTGATATGATGATGTTTATCATAATGGCTCTCCTAATTCAATTTTTACTATTATAGGATATTTTCAAAGGGGTTTGGTCAAATCAATGCATTTTTCAAATCAGGCTAATACAGTCCAATACATTGTCCCCCCAAACAGTGTCATATCCACACTATCCACATTTCTCAAAGACCATTGCATATTATGCAAAAGCAATATGACGCCCATGTAACTAGGTCAATATTTTGTATGCCTGTAACTTAAGATCTAGAAAGGAGTTCCAATTCAAATATGTTTTACTGAGAAAAAAAAATCACCAATAGATGGAGATACATGTAGATGAAGTGGATACCTACGTTACATGGTCATCGCATTAAAAGTTGACCCAATCCTTTGAAATACCCATTTGCGCTTTTTTTAAAGAATAATATCCAATTAAATTATAAAGCTTTTATTTCTTTAGATGAAAGAAAGATATTTAAGATTGAGGGGCATTCATGAGAAATTTAAACTTTGCTGATATTTTGCTTGTCTCGATAATTTTGAGGTGCAATGAATATATTTAGGTGACTTATCATGTCTCCAAACTAAATAATCATGGTCATTTTCTACTGTCTCTATCTTATTGAACCTCCTCCGGGAAAGCTTGCGATAAGTAGACATATGATCTAAAGAAAAAAAGCTCAGCTATTGAAAAAATAGGAAAAACCCTCTCCCCCTTTTCATCATTTATTTAATTCTGATATTACACTCCTTACTAAAATATACCTCCCCATACTCCCTCTGTTGACAAGTTTCATATTATACACTGCTCCGGATTCTTTCACACCTCCTCCTAACCTATCAATCTCTTCCATTACCCCTTTTTCATCTTGTCTCTCTTAACATTATATAATCTTCATACCCTCACAGCTACAAATGAGGAATCTTCATGCATAAATTTGTTGACATCCAGTCCTCGGACAACTTCAATTCCACAAGGACAAATATACTCTAGAACAATTGCTACTCGGATAATTTTCCTAAGTACCACTCCCTCTCCCCTGGGAAAATCATGTCAACGATAATGACCATTAGATCAGTCTGTAGCACGTTGCTGCTCCCTAGGACAATTGCCCTAGATATGACAATTCCCTCTGGGATACCCCCCCCCCCTTATAAAATATACACCATGAAAAATACGCAAGGACGATAACACACTCTGTGTTGCCAGTAAATGTCAATGTTGTCAGTATTGAAGGATGTTGGAAATGTTGTGAGAGTTGTTTTTTTATTTATAATATCACGTTATCATAGTTATAGGGGTGTTGCCAGTGCTCTAGGAATGTTGTCAAAGCTTTAGGAAGGTTGTCATTGATGTGGATATGTTGCCAGTGTTGTAGATATGTTGCCATTGTTGAAGGTATATTGTCAGCGCTGTAGGACTGTCATTGGGGTGTTGTCATTAAAGTTGTTGCTAGCATTTCAAATGTCACTGACAAAAATTCAAAATGCTGCTGATGCTTCAGTTTATTCAGTGTTTAAGATATTGTTGTTATTTATGGGTAAAAGTGATGTCAGGCAGAGATTCAATTATACAATATTCACTACATCATTACAATACCTGCAATATTTCCGAAATGGTATCAATCATACAGAATCATAACACTCCAACAACACTGGAAACATCCCTCAGCACTGACAATACAACAATGAAAACATCCTTCATCACTGGCAATAAACAGGTCTACATGACTGCCAAAACCCTATTGTCCGAGGAATAGTTATCCTAGGGATTTTCCAACGGGGAGATTGTCATATCCTATCCTTTTAATAGGGGTAGCTGTCCAGGGGTAATTGTCTGTGGGTAAAATCATAATAAAGAGACGTATATCCTCTTTGCATGAAAAGAGGCATGGTGAAAAACATCCGTCATTACACATGCTTGGTCATACTTTTCCTGTAAAATGGTTATCAGTATCATAAACATGTTAAATTGGAGTATTTTGTTGTAGTTGCTATGTTGCATTCAGATAATATTGTGTTTTACAAGAGCCACATTTTAAAACATAAATTAGACATCTCGTATGTATGCCCTGAAATGATTAAGTAAAACTACTTAACTATAGATTAATATAATTAAAGGGGGAACTCCAGTCAATAATCTAATCCTACAGAGCAAAATCTATTTGTAGCTTTCAAAAATGTCTTACTTCACAATTTTCTATCTGAGATGGCTCAAAAATCACCGTAAAATACAAAAAATGCAAAAAGTTCTTGAATGGGTCGGCTCTCACCCATTTTTTAGTGTGCAGCCCTTTCTAATGACATCACACTCGCTCTTACAAGGTTGTGTGTGTGTGTGGTAATGCACTAGGAGTATAGCAAAACCGTTGATGTGAAGATGAATTATGATAGAATATATTTTTCTTTGAATTAAATATTCTGAACTAAATTCGACCAAAATACTTCAAGGAGGTTATTATTTTGGCATATCCGAGGTACACAACAAGTTAAGACTCCGCTTGATTCTACTTTATAACGTTTAATTGAATGATATTAGAAGAACTGGTACCATTTCACCGTGAGCAGAATGTGACGTTTATTGTCAACTATATGTACGGTACAGGCATTTAATCTTACTTTTCTAACTGTCATCCTTTGTAGATAGTTATAACAATCAGGATAATAACTCTTTATCGCTCATATTTCTGGTCCCATTGAAATTATTGTCTCTGAAAGTTTACTGTTAATGGGTGATTATCAATGGAAAATCTCTCTTTCAACATTTTTCGGGAATCAGGTTATACAGAAATGCCAATTTTAGACCTATGTCAATTTCTGTTACCCGATATGCTTGTAGATTTCACAGTATGTTTATCACATATTGATACAGTTTGTCAAAACACACACAAAAAACGTTGAAAATGAACCTTATCGGGTAGAAAATAGCGTAATAAAACATTCAATCTAATTTATTTAGGTATCATTTTAAAGGATATTTCATATCCTACAATTTGATTCCACCTATATCCTATATTGAGCTATTTCTTATGTTGTACCTTTAAATTTTGTAAAGCGCGGTCAGGATATGGCGGCCATTTTGAAAAGAGCACCCTCACGCGTTAACCTTCAAGATGCAGCCCGTTTACTTTATATATTCTTGTTCAGCATGGAAAAACTAGTCTTGATCAATCATATGAAAAGGTCTACCTCTTCGGATGACACCTCCCTCAATTATGACAGTACAGTGTTAACGCATGGTTAATCTCGTTTTTAGCATTTTGGGGCGATCGGGTAATACAGTACTATCAACTTTAGACCTCTGTAAATTTCATGTTTGGTACCCGATGGGCCTCAAAATTTCATATTATGTTCATCACATATGCATAAAGTTTCCTGAAACGTTTGAACATGTCATTTGAAGGATCCTCGGAAATATGAAGAGACTTACATAGGAGATGTTCAAATTATTACAAAAAACGTTCAAAAATGAACTTTACTGTCTGAAAATAGCACAATAATAACCTCCAATATGATTGATTAAGGTATGATTTAAAATGAAATTTAATATCCTACAATTTGATACCACATACATTATAAATTGACGTATTTTTGATGTGGTACCATTAAATTTTGTGAGCGCGGTCATAATATGGCAGCCATTTTGAAAAGAGCGCCCTCACGTATTAACCTTCCGGATATAGCCCGTTTACATCATATATTCTTGTTCAGCATGAAAAACTAGTGTAGATTAACCACATGAAAATTTCTACCTCTTTTTGTGACACCTTCCTCATTTATAACCCGGTCTACTAAGTGTGTTTGCTTCGTCGTTATATACGTGATCTGTGGAATGGGGATAATCATGATAATTAGAAAAACAAGAAGGAATCTTGCCAACATTTTATTGCCGTCATTCATGGCATGAACAGTAAAATATCTCGCAGACTCCTTGTCACAGATCCTGCTATTTATTAAAATCACCCAAGTAAGTCGGGAATGCCTCAAATTCTGATATTTTGGTCAGTCTGCCAAGGAAAAGCGTATAAATTGTTCCAAACAACTTTTTTTTATGCCTGAGATGAGAGAAATAAATTGTCTTTTTTTTATCGAGATCAGTATTAGGCATGTGTGGACTGAAGATAGTGGTATACTGTACAATACTTCCATATCTTTGGCTAAGTGAGACACCAGCTTTGAGAAGAGTAAGTGTAATATGACCATATAACTTTTTACATTTTTAAATTAAATCTATGTAAATATGTTAGTGTTTAATTTATTAAGGGTCTAGCACAAATAAACCTGGGTTCGACAGCCCTTTGGGTTAAAATATTTCCATATCTTTGGCTAAGTGAGACACCAGTTTTGAGAAAAGTAAGTGTATTATGACGATATAAATTTGTTTATATTTTTTTCTTCAATCTCAATGAATATATGTCTATCACGTGTTTATTTTATTTAGGGTCTAGCACAAAATAAACATGGGTTCGACAGCCCTTTGGTGTTTTTTCGGCAGGTCTTCATTAGAATTTGAATCATACTCTGATAGCAGAAACTCGTCTGAAAGACACCCTTTTCTGACGACTGTCACATCGTGAAGACGTCATATTCACTGCAAAAACACTGGTGTTAGATTGAACACCAACTGGAATCTATATAGTATCATACCAGAAAGTGTTAAAATAACACTAGTGTGGAATCTAGTTGATATATTTTAACACCAACTGGTATTGTTTAAGGCCCAGTCGGTGTTGAAATATATTGATTTGATTCCAAATTGGTGTTATTTTAACACCTTTGTGGTGTGGATCTATTTAGATTCCGATTGGTGTTAGATTTAAGACCAGCATTTTTGCAGTGTTCTAACGTCTTAATGGGGCTGTCACACTATGCGTGAGCTTAGTTGCACCAACGCAAGATGTCATATAAAGACATTTATATGTAGTCGTCTTGAAGACATCTTAAATCGGACCAATCATCGGTAAGTGATGATTTTTTTCAATTCCAATGGTATCAAAATCACTGCCACTGTAGGTAATGGGAGTTTGTTCTCCCCTTATTTTTTTATAATAATAATAATATTGGCATTTATATAGCGCTCTTACAGAAATATGTATCACAGCGCTTTACAGTGTCATAGAAAATTGTTTACCTACACAAAATACAGAACAACAAATTATTTAACTATTAAAGAGGAACCTGCACAAAATATAAACAACAAATTATTTAACTATTAAAGAGAAAGGTTTTTAGAGAACGTTGAAAGATAGCAAGAGAAGAAGAAGATCGAACAGCCTGAGGGAGATTATTCCAGAGATGTGGTGCAGAAATAGAAAAGGACCGATCCCCGAAGCGTGTGCGACTTCTTAAAACCGAGAGCAAAGTTGGGTCGTTGCTAGATCTAAGACCATGTCTTCCTGGTTGATGCATTGATATAAGGTTTTGGAGGTAGGAGGGAGCCATCCCATGAATGCACTTGTAGGTTATAAGTTTTTATGTTATAAGTTTTTTATGTTTTATGTTTTAAGTTCATGGGGCGTTAATTGTCTGCTAGTATGTCGTAATTTCTACAAAGGTTGCCAATTAAAAGCTCTCTATCAGAGAGCACCGTTCAGAAATTTGACAATTCATTACTTTTGAATGGATTGTCTAATTTTGTTTGCATTTTCAGTTTGTCCTCATTTTCCTTCTTTAATTGACAGCGTGGTAACTTTTTAAAAGGTCAATTAATACTCTTCCTTTTTTTTACGCAGAAGCGAAACATTGTTCTTTTTATCCAAACTTTAACCTGATCCAACCCCTATAGGCCTATCCCCGCTGTCTCTTGCTATCTCTCTCAGTCTCTCTCTACGTGTATTTTAATAATAGGGAAACCCACCTCAGGAATAATCATGCTCTCATCGAATGAAGAAAAATCAAATGAACAAATTGTCAAAAATTGAGCAAATTCGGACACTCCGTTCAAAAGTTATGATTTTTTAAATTCACAGAGATTTGACGATCACTGCCGCTCATGGGGATATGATCCGTGCGTTCTGCAACACCGACGGAATCTGTGACGTTATGTCGGACAACTTTTTCATTCACTTTGTGAATAGAATTTTTAGAATTTGATTCATGTGAACTTTAGAGTAAGATTGCAACATTATTCTTCTCAAAATACGCGCAAAATCGATAAAGAATGCTATACCGCAACCAAAAATTTGCATTTTGTTGACTTTCCGAAAAAGAGAAAATGTGAAATTCTGTATACAGAGTGAATGACGAGTTGACCGACATGACGTCACAGATTCAGTCGAATTTGCCGACTGCACGGATCCCCATCAGCGGTAGGGATCGTCATGTCTCCGTGATTCATAACTTTTGAACGGGTTGTCCGATTTTGCTCAAATTTTCAGTTTTTTATCTGATTTTTCTCCAGGAGAGCACAAGAATTCCAGGGATTGGTTCCCCTTTAATTCATGATATTTTTTTTTCGGCAGAAAGGTATTCGAAAATGGAAGCGAATCGGATCTTCTACATCGTCTGTTTGCTCTTCCTGATCTCAACAACATATGCTTTAAGCGGTAAATATCAAATTGTCAGATCAATAAATTAGAAACCGTGCAAAATGAATTAATTAATATCAATGGATTGATAGCCTTATACATGTCAATGCAAAAGTGGTTACGTCACATATTCAGAGTAACATACAGTCGGTTCGATAAGTCATACTCATAGATAAATTATTATGATTACTATTTTTGTATTTGTTATAATTATATAGTGCTATTATTTTCATCATTATTATTACTCTCATGTATCAATATAATTATGACTGTACAGCTGTTCATATTTAGTCCACAATCACAATGAGCAGAAGGGACAAAAGCTTTTGGACAAACTAAACGACTTCATTGAAATATTCACACTAGCTAGATACTCATAAAAGAACATTCTGCCCATCTTGTTCTGCTGAAATATGTCAAACAGACGTCTTACAATGCATAATGATTGTACTTTTTTCTTGTGTGTATCGAGCTATTGCGAATGCCTGAATGAATTAGTTCACGTCGCCAAAATCTTTGTCCTGTCTGCTCATGCACAGTAAATGCGTTATACTCGGATTCCATAAACACTGTTTTATGACATCTTGTATCAATTCTAAATTCTTGTGTTCTCACAGACCTGTCAGAATCTGATTATATATAAAAACAAAAAACAAAAAAAAAACAAATCAATTGCTTAATGCATCGATAAATCTAATGAAACAGCTATTAAAGTGAATAAATTGATAGATATATGAACAAGTTATTTCACAAATAAAGAAGTAGATAATTGAATGAACGAGTGAATAGAGCACGATATATAAACTACTTCCGTAAAACAAAGTTGGTCATGGGACAATAGTCCCATACGCTGTGTATCGAATTATGCGGACACAGCAATAGCAAGCAGGTTCTGATTTGAATAGCAAACACGACAGTTCAACGCTCCTTTGTAATGCTATTGAAATCGGAACTGACTTCTGATGGCTGTGTCCGCACAGTTCAATACACGGCGTACGGCTCTATCGTCCTTTAACCCACTTTTTTTACGGAAATTATTTACATCGTGTTAGCATTACACTTAGCATTGAATTGGAGTTCGATTTGATTTTACGGAAACATAATGTACATATATATCGTTTTCTAGACAAATAAATGAACAAAAAGACAAATACCGGTATAGAGGCCCGGAATCAACACGATTCAACACGACTCTTTGTTAATTCACAGTTAACTGCCTAAGAACCAAGAGTCGTGTTGAATCGTGTTGCTTCCAGGGTCCTATTTATGTGACCGGGCCTTAATTGATACAAAATTATTCGTTCAGGAAATTCTTCTGCTGCCAAGAGACTGGTGAAAACTTTAGTGCAAGATTATGGAGAGACGTCGGTACGACCATTGCTTGATTACCGAAACAGAACCGATGTCAGCGTGCGAATGTTGCTTTACGAACTCATCGAATTTGTGAGTATATATGTACATTCCCAGTCCAAGTGAAAACTCTGTGCTCTAACCGTGCCTGCCTCTGGACACTACCGAGTTTACGCTCGACAACGGAGCGGCTCAATGACGGGAGAATTCGTCAGATTCCTGTGTTCTTGCCTCACCCGTCCTTAGCAAGAACACAGGAATCTGACGAATTCTCCCGTCGTTGAGCCGCTCCGTTGTTGAGCGTAAACTCGGGAATATTGGGCTTTCGCAAGTCGATTCTGAACAACCATGCAGGACGTGAAATTTATGTTCGCGTGCAGAAGTTCGTGTGCAAAACGGAGAATCCTCCGTCTTCCCCAAATCCAGACCGGTTATCTGGTGATCCTGCGTTGTACATCGCAAGATCGCTAGACAATAGCTCTGTCAATCAGCAATCACGTAACAAACGCTTATTCATTGAACCGATCTCGCTTGGGCTACCGCGTTCAGCACAAACATGCGAATGGACAATGCAGGGATGAAGAACGCGAGCGGAGAGACGCAAGAACGACCCATGCTGGCTGATTTTGCGCTGATGTGTTCGCGTTGTTCGAATTGCGAAAGCACACTATCATTTTTGCTCTGAATACACATGGACTGCATCAGTCGTTGTTGTTTTTTTCTTTAATTTGGTGGGCGTATCTCAATCCAGCTGGATTTTCTACGCCGCATTTGTTCCTTTTTTGTAATTTCGAATATTGCAATAATTCATGTATTCGTCCGCGTTCTTTCGGCTCAATAGCGCCAAAAGAGTCATACCACCTTTCTCTAACTGCAAGGACTAGAACGTAATTTTAGTTATTTAGAATGTAGAATTAATTCAAGGAACTTGATTGGATATTTTCTTGGTTGAAATTTACCTTAAATGTCAGGAACATATCAAAGTCCAATAAATGTCACAACACGTCAATCACAAATGCAATGGCGTCCCAATCACAAAATCTGTTAAAATTCCTTTCATTTTCATTTTCATTTTCATTTCATTTATTTCGTTTCAAACAAAATACAAATCAATACAGTATGATAAAATATACAATTCAAGGTTAATACGCATAACTTTTCCAAAGTAACAAATTTTCAAAATCATAATTAAATGTAATATCTTAGTTATAAAGGTAAACGAAAAAAGAAGAAAATTATATTTTGCGAAAACGGAGAGACCCACTGAAAAGCTTTGCTTGTAGGGTGTGGGCTACTCTACATAAACCATATATTAATAACAATTTTGAAATAAGTAATATAAAAGGAGATGAAGAAAGGAAGACCAACAGAGACAGACGATGATAGGAGAATGAAACAATACAAGACATGTTTGACAACAATTGTAGAAATGAAAGATGGTGAAGGGGGAAAAGTGAGGAAAGAGATGGAGAAAGATGATGTATATCGAGATGTTGGGTTAACCTGTGTGAGAGCGAGATTTTATGTGATAAGAGTAAAGAGGGGTATAAGAGAAGACACATATTTTAGCCATGAATATAGGACTTGATCAGAGATTTCTTCAATTTACTTTTAAAAACATTGAGAGAGGGGCAGGACTTTATTTCATTACTGAGTGAATTCCAGAATTTAGGGCCTTCAAAAATGAAGGTCCTTTGAGCTCGAAGAGTCCTCATAAGTGGTTAATCATTAGATTGCCTAGTTGGGAAACTATGTATATTTTGGTTTCTTACGAACAAATTATTAAAGGCTTGAGGTAAATTACCCTTACTAAAACGATACATGAATTGTCCAAGTTGGAAATTATATAAATCCTTAATTTTTAAGATATTATTTTCAAAAAATAGTGGATCGATATGAGAGCGCGACGGGACGTTACAAATAATGCGAATAGAAAGTACTTGGATTTTCTCTAATAATGTTTTATTGGTATTACCCCAAACAAGAAGGCCGTAATTGAGGTATGGCAAAATAAGTGAGGAATACAGCATGAATAATGAAGATCGTGGTAATATAGATTGAAGTTTATAAATAATACCGGTGTTTCTTGAGATCACTTTGCAAATGTTATCGATGTGAAGTTTCCATGTTAAATGATTATCAACTGTAACACCCAAAAATTAGAAACTTGTTAGAAACTTGCCTTAAGGTAGTGTTATCCAATACTACATCAGAAGGTAAAAAGTCTAGGGTATTGCTGAAAAGCATGAAATTTGTCTTTTCAAGATTAAGAGAAAGCTTATTAGCTCTTATCCATTCTGAAATGTTCCATAATTCGATATTAACAGTGTCAACCAAAACATTCGGATCTTTGTGAGAAAAGAAAATATTTGTATCATCCGCAAAAAGAATGAACGATAAATGTTTAGATGATCTGTAGAAATCATAGAACGAACAATAGCGGGCCAAGTAAACTCCCTTGCGGCACCCCACAATGAATCTAACGTAATTCAGATTCGCGGTCATTTAAAAATACATATTGTTTTCGTTTCAACAGGTAGCTCCTAAACCACTCCAAGGCCTTCCCACGTATACCATAATGGGACAATTTTGAAAGTAAAATATCATGATTGATTGTGTCGAAGGCCTTGGAGAAGTC
>BQKZ01004701.1:0-28689 GCA_036244855.1 Temnopleurus reevesii | reverse complement strand
GGGGGGGGGGGTTTGCTTTCCGGAAATAAATATAATATTTATTTCCGAAAAGCAAAGGTACAGAAACAAAGAATAACATTCCCCCGAAAACACACAACCCCCTAAAAATATGAAAATCACTAAACAAAATACATTTGAAGAACGTCGGATGAAAAGAAATTCAACTTTGAAAAATTGCTAACAAATAATGGAAAACATGGCGAAATGTCCAACAAAAGTATAGGAAAAGTACATTTCATGGAAATTCAATATTCCAGCGCTCATATGCTTTTATTGTCCCCCCAAAAGCAGTCACATTGAAATAATTTCATGTTGAGTAAGAGAGAATAGATAAGAATTACTTTACGACCACTCACTTTCGATGCATAAAATCGTGCTTTTATTTCAATGAAGCGTCCATTGATGTTCTCTCTCAATTGGTTTTATCATCAAACATCATCACCATTTTCATCCGTGGCGTTTTGTACGCCGGAGTGCATACATTTCTACGGGGCATGCGGGTTTTCAGGAAAAACATGGCTATATATCTTTCAGGTGTGCTCTGCTCTTTTGCCCTACCTTTTGTCCTAAGAGTGTACTCATCTAGATTTCCTTAAAACAAAATGAGTTAAAATGAAATTGAGAGATTTTGATAGAGGATACTATCTCACTCATTACGTAGGGTAAAGGATAGGATAAAAGTACGTTTTGAAATGTGAATCAATTAAATCCTAGAGTGCAAGTAAAACATCGTTAGTCTTTTTAGATATATCGTATGAATATAGAAGAATAAAAACATATATATGTAAAAATACCATTGAATGGATGTACCTCTTAAGCACCTGATATATTGAAATAGAGACTGCAAACTGTAAACAATTATTCATTGTGCAATTTAGCACTAAAATACAATAACAATATTCGTGTATTCTTATCAAGGTGCTAATTAAAATTCAAACACCAGTGTTTAAAGTACAGGCTAATATAATATACGTATATGATTAAGATCATATATCAAAACAAACCCTGGGACTATATATAAACCCTTGGCACCCCTCTCGATGATAATACAGGTGGACCGAGCAAATTACCGGGACGTTAGAAAGCCTACAGACATAAGATTCCCCCAAAGACTCAACTAAATTATGAATGCAAATGACTGGGCCATTAGGAAAGTGTTACTGATACATGGCATTTCCGTACGGCCGTAGGAGAGACGGCTCCCCAGCTCAGCTGGCGCAGATGCGGAGCACTGTACCCTTAAAGACCTTTCGGTTGGCAAGAGGAAGAAACACTTTATGTAAAGATAAACAAAATCTTAAGTATACTCTTTTGTGACTAATATTGTATTGTCCTTAAAATTAGAATGACAGGTGGAGGATTGTTCCTCTTGAAGAGATGTTCGCAGCGGAATGGATGATTATCTAGAATGATAGAAAATAGGATTATCTATTTAAATTATTTATATAAATTTCCGTTGTTTGGTACGAAAAAATACACGGACCTCTTCCTGCAATAAAAATAATGAAAATGAAATAATTCAAAAGTAATGATATTACATCTGTTCATAGAGGTCGATTTTTTTTAAATAACAGAAGGTCTCCAAAAAGAAAATTTAAATCCCTGAGTTGCAGAGAGGAAAAACAATAATCTAAATATATTGTGTTGACTTCTTGATACTAACAGAGGAATGTCGTCTCTCTGATAAGAATCGTCTTTTATTCTTCCCCTTTAAAGCCCATGTATAGTTTTGGTAAAGATTAAAGAAATGTGAATTTGGGGGATATATACCATGACAAATAGTTTCTATACACATTTCAAGATCATAGCATATTTTTCTACGAGCGAATTCTTTTGAAAATTTGAATTTGACCGTTAAATCGTATTTAGCGCCCTCTCTTGGTTATAACAATATTTTGCTTCTTATCGGGCATATAGAAAATTATTTCCAAGATTCTATTAAAGCATGCTAAAAAGGAATACATAAAGAATAAATTCTGAAATGTTTATCCAATTCTGTTCATGAGAAGCTGTCCTTTATAAAAAAAGAAAATATTGAATTCGCGTCGGGGGCTACGACGCTAAAATATTTTCCACACTTTAGGTTATAACTTTTCCAAAACTTGTTAATTTTTCGTACAATCTTTTGTACAACATGTTCATGATATCATGTTTCTTTTTAAGTAGATTTGAAGACAAAATTTGGCGATAGAAATATTCGCTTTTACCAAAACTATACTTGGGCTTTAAACTGATTCAGTTGATATCAATCCTATCAAATAGAAACAATCGCTTCTGCAACATGTAAACCGACTGAGTCTCATTTTAGCAATATGTCCTTGAACTATTTTGCACTTTGATGCGAATTCAACCGAAATTAAAGATGGACTGTGAAAGGTCGCGGGTTCGATTCCCGGACAAGCCCCCAATTTTGTTTGAGTTAAAACGTATATTTCTCGCGTGTTTGTTGAAATTCGCTCCCGTTGTTTGAAATACACATGATTTTTCTTAACAAATCATTAATAATGTTGTGGACGGCCTGTTGCCCAGCCTTTAAACAGAATGCTTTTTCTAATGTGAATCGGCTTGCTTTGACATCCAATGACCTGAAAAAATGCTGTCCCAAATGATTACCGTCTAAATATCGCCACTGAATAGGAAGTGATTCAAATAATCCTCCATTTCTCATTTTATTTGTGATGACATGCCCAAAGGAAATCGCACAGTACGCAAAACGGACAAAGAAATTGGACAAAGTAATCAACTCCCATTAAAGCGTTCACGATAGCTGTAGAATGCAAAATCTATTTCTTTCCCATTATTCTATAAAGAAATATAAAACATATGTCGCACCCGTTCACTGAATAAACAGGAAGCTACTTTAGATTGTGTGTGAAAGCGCGTGGTGTAGTGGATCTGACAAAAGAAATCTATACTTAACACATTGTGCTGCATTGTGCTGGGTACCGGCAGAAATTTATTCCTCTCAATGCAGAAGCGCCTACTATGTAATAGTAGCTATGATATGGCAGGGTGATAATATTAGATAATTTGTCTCGCACTTATGAATAGATTACTAGAGAGATGACATGTTTTAATGCTATATTTATTTCTATTATTGATGTATAAAGCCCCGAATGTAAATCGTTTACTAGGTCAATTTTTTTTGTAAATTCTGTTCACAGTGATGACGCGCCCAAAGGAAATCGGCATCAATATCAACTTACTGCATATTGTATGACACTGCCTTACCCCGCCGGCATTTTTTCTTCTGGACACCGAAAGATCAAAGTGGGCGAGCAATCAACTTTTCCAGGTTCTTCGTCGAAAATATGAAGAAAATTGTCTCATAGTGATCAGCTATATCCCGATACACCGTGGTATAGCGGTTTAGCGGTTCTGACTCCAGCCTTTTTACCTGAGAATCGTGATTCGCATCCTACTAATGGCGTTTATCTAATTCAGCAAGAAATTCAACCATATTTTGATGTGCTCTACCCAGGTGAGATGGATGGATACCTGGCTGGAATATAATTCCTTAAGCGCTAGTGGCGTTCGCTTGTAGCGATCTAGCGTTAGCGTGCATCTTTTAGATGATAGTTGATGGAAACATTAAGATGGTAATGAAACAACCAAAATAGTATGAATGAATATATTTTTTGTTTATTCATACGTAGATATTAGAGATAAGAAAAAGATAGCGTTTTAACTCATTTTATAGATATTTTGGCTTTTGATTATCGGGTTTTCCAGCGGCCTATGTATATGTCCACGTCGAAAAATCCCAAGTTATCAGCGCTGTTGCCTTTGGGCTGTGAAGACATTTATCGGTGCGTTTATAACAGGGGCAATGACATCTGCGGAAGCGGTCACAAATAGTACACATTGAAGATATCCAATGAAAGTCAGGCTAATATACTCCATTTCAAACAATCTATCTCTACAAATTATTCCAGATTTTGCAGCTGTGTAAAGACAAAAGCTACATGTAACCTTCGATGTCAGGATATGTCAGAAATGAGACCTCTTTCACAACGACCTTTATCAGACACAGAGAGAGAGATAGAGAGAGAGAGAGAGAGAGGGGAATTAGAGATGGGGAGAGGGAGGGCGAGAGAGAGAGAGATAGAGAGAGAGAGAGAGAGAGAGAGAGAGATGGATAGAGAGAAAGAATGAATTAAGTTTTGAGGTGTTTATCATTCAGTACTCAATATTTACGCCAATTGTTGAATTAAAGCGACTTAAAAATGGTAAAAGCGGTCCAGTTGCAGCCGAGAGGGGGCTTATATAAAATTATAGTTGCTGGCCGTCATTTGAATTACGGAGGATGGTGAGAAACGTACATGTCAATCAATAACATTCAAGTGCGCAGGAAATAATATCGCTCAGTGTTGCTAGATCGGGAGCGGCATATTCACAAGTTCGACAAAGGTTATGTGAGAATCAGCATAAATATCTATCAAGACATTCGTTCTTTGGGAATGTGGGGTGTTTGGAATTGCACTAGTTAAAGTTCTTTCTATGACGAGCGTAAACATAAATCAAGAACAGGAGTTAGCGAACAATTTTGCACTTTGCATCCCGAGAGGAGCGTACTTGCCCCCCAAAAGAAACAATAAATTTAAACAAATGCGCCCCATTTTCATTGTTGGGTATGTTTTTGCAGAAAATCTTGCGCTTATACCTTTAACCCCAGCCCCTATACCCCCAACCGCGAGCCCATGCCTTCAGACACATTTTCCACAAAATGGCGATTATTATGCAACATAACTGCAATATTATTAGCAGTTTATGATTAACAAAACTCCTCAAATTATAACAATATAGAACACGATTTAAGTTTCCATTTCATTCAAGCCCAAGATCATGGTCTGTATACAGAGTGAAGATATATCTGGACCCCTTGGAATTATATCTGGACCCCTTGGAAGAACAGAAGTAGAACAGAAGTATTTATTTTAATTCTTCTGAAAGGGCAATCCAGCCAATCTTTTTAATTGCAAGTTATCTTTTGTTCACATGTAAATTTGTCAAATGTATTCTTATTTCGTATTATGTTGTATATTATATGTCTTTTTAATGATTGGGAATAAAGTACCATACCATACCATGAAAGTTGTTGAAGTACGAAATTGTGAAATATGATGTATTAATATTTGATAAACACGGTCTCGTCCCTAATACCCGCTTTCTTTAGGGGGTGATTATTCTCATTTTACAACTGCAGTGTCGCCCCACTGTTTTTGTTTTGGTATGTGTTTGCGTTTGCTTTTTGTGTGTGATATACAGGCTCTGTAAATAGGTTAATGACACACATATTTTTTGTCTAACCTTTTGCTCAGGACGTCGTTAAATTCTCTGAAATGTATATACATATTTTAAAAGATTTCATATAGCATCGTTTAGCTCGCTCTCTAATTGAGAGCCGTGATTCGTGTCAGGCAGATGTAAACTGAGAATTTTTTTTTTACAAAGATGATTAGGAAAAAAAGACTGTTTCAAAATATTTTGAATATTCTGCTTTTATTTTATTACCACATTGGCAAAATATTCGTTTACCTGATAGCAAAGTGTGTTGCAACATAGGGAATGTACATTTAGTCATTGCTAGGTCGTACAGGCTGAATAGGCGGGATTACTAATAGATGCACATTTCATGCATACCTTTAACACAAAGGTGGTTCTTGACAACCTTAAAGCTTGCCCGAGGCTTGCCCGACATAACAACAAGTAGTGTATGCAAACTGAATTCCAAGTATTTTAGTCTTATTGTTATATCAAACGGTTTAAGGAATACCACGTAACTACGTTCAGTGGCAAGAAAAGCACATAAATTTGAATATATAAGTAAACCCGCCTATTGTTTGACTGATCTAGCAACACTGTATATGCAACTTGCATTCTGATAATAGGCGGCTTTACTAATATATTCAAATGTATATGCGTTTCTTGTCCACGAACGTAGTTACTTGTTATTCCTTAATCCGTTTGATAACCATAAGACTACAATACTTGGAATCTATTTGCATACATTATTTATTGCTATGTCGGGCAAGCCTCGGGTAAGTTTACAGGTTGTCAAGATCAACCTTTGTGTTAGATGTATCTAAAAGATTTGGATCTATAAGTAAATCCGCTTACTTAAATATATTAAGAAAAAGGTCTGTTGACATCTATTACATTTGTACCAACAAGCGTATACGAAAAACGTAAAAGAAAAAATTACAAAATTAGATTGGCAAGTACTTTCATGGGCATTAAGTGGAGTCAACTACCGGAGCACATACCGGAGTATACATTGTGAGCATAAGGTACAAAGGCTTCTGGACAAAGTAGTCAACTTCATTCAAGCCTGTACAATAGCTGGATACACAAAAAAAGAGAAATTACCATCGTCTTATTTTGCGGAAATATGTCAGTAAGGCATTGCACAATTATAGCGAGGGCACTTTCATTTGTGATCATAAAGCTATTGTGTTTGCATGAATGAAGTTGTTTACTTTGTCCAAATCCTTTGTCCCTTCTGCTCACAGAGCATGTATCATCATAAATCAAGCTCCTAATTTCAATAAGAAAGAAATCACCGACATCACAAGATTATGTTAATCTTCAAAAATACAGAACAGTAGAATACGCTTCACTTTTGGTGCATGGAAATTTGGCATTCGGAGAGAGTACAATGGCATTTACGTTGGGCATTGAGCTAGTGGGAAATGTATATCTGGTGTTGTTACAACTTTCCTGTTTCGACGTAGTCCACCATTTAGGTAAGATCAAAATAAATTACCGTTTGCATCCATAAACGTTATATTAATACTTGCATGTCATGTGTATTACAAATCATTGGGAGAATCGGGGGGGGGGGGGGGGATCTGACCAGGTGCTACCTTTTTTGTTCTGTAATACATGATTCCTTTACAAAGTGTTCCATAGTCGTTTTGTTCGGCGGACATTGGCTGGAGACGATTTTGATACCGTTGATTAGAAAAAATATGGGATTACAACATCATCGGCGTTTGTAAACTTACGTGTGTGAACTTTCGTGTATATGAGTGCAGGCAACATTCATGTGGTAAAGTTTGTGTTTGTGGGCGCGTGTGTGTGTTGGTGTGTGTGTTTGTGTGTTTTGCATGTTTTTAATGGTGTAGTTATGAATAGAAGTATTTGTGAGGACATAAATCATGAAATGTACGGATATCAAAGGCACCATACGCAACAGTGAGATTGTGAAATTAAATGTTAACTATAAAGATATATGAGATAAGTTGCGATCTTTGCACAAATACGATCCGAATCTACTATATCCGTCCAATCCTGTGCACAGTTTAAGAAGAGTCATGTTTGGAACCAAAGTTAGACTGTTCTTGATTAATAAGAATGCGAAATAATTTTGTTTAATTCTGCAGGAATGTAAATTTTATTTCGATAGGTCAGCCCTCGGAGCTGCATGGTTTTCTATACACAGTTACCTTAAGCTTGAAAATCAGACAAAAAGAGGCGATGGCATTACCATTAGACAACCTCAAATCACATCATTGCTCGTCAAATCCGTGCTAGCTGAAAGCAATATGTTGTGAGTATGATCACGCGTGTCAAATCGAAGAGTACATACCCTTCCGTATATGTTCCGTTAAAGTTTGATGAACTAGACCAAATCCAAACAGAGCAACATAAAGTAATGGACATGACCTTCTGCTATGTGAATTGAACTATGAGTGAACACCCCCTCAAAATTCAGCCCCCCCCCCAAAAAAAAAATTATGTTTATTGGTATCATCAAAACCCAAAACACAATTCCAATCCAATGCAAAGTGAGAAAAAAATCTAATAGATGTTTTCGGGATCGAATTTTCGATCTGTGTTTAATTTGGCTTATGTTAAGAAGCTAAGATTAAATTGAACCAAAATGAACCAAGTCTTGACAACGCATAATAGCGTGTTATTTCTCTAATAACCATAGACGAATGCACTAATTTTTATCTTTAAACACGATATAAATCATTTCCGTAAAATAAAGTCGAACATCAATTCAATGGTCCTTTGATATGCTATTCAAATCGGAACCGGCTTCTGATTGTTGTGTCCGCACAGTTGAATACACGGCGTACGGGTTTATTATTTATGATCCTCTTTACTTTACGGAAATATTTTATATCTTGTTTTAGTGCTTATTGTTTTTATTTGTTTGTTTTTAGAGGAAGGTCAGAACTAAAACCGTTGTACAATGCAACAAACGTGTTTATCACAGCTGTTACGAAACGGATTTTATATATCTTTATGTCTCGTGTCATGGCACCTGAGTAGTAGCGAGACTTTCTTATTTTCTTAGTTGAAGGTTGAACCCCATTACTAGATGACTAAAGCCCCGGTCACATAGACCCGGGAAGCAACACGATTCACCCCGACTCGTTGTTCTGAGGCAGTTAACTGTGGATTAACAAAGAGTCGGGGTGAATCATGTTGCTTCCGGGGTCCTATGTGACCGGGGCTTTAGTCTTCAATTAGCTTTCTACTTTTACTCATTTTCGTATACATGTATGGTAAACTTACTTCTTTGGTGAGCTTATATGTGCGTAATACTAATGATTTTCTGAAAAAGTAACTATACAATAAAAGTAACTATACAATATGAATATTATGATACAAGATCATGCAACTTCTATTTGAACTTCATTGTGATTGAATCACTTATATATTCATACTTTAAATTCTAAAGCATAAAAAACGCTAACATTTCTCTCTCTCTCTGAAAGCTTTAGTCAAAGCTAGACTACTGTTGAAGAGATTCTTTCGGCAAGAAATGCTTCTTTTTTTATTAGTTTTCTCGTCCTTGATCTGTCAGAGTAAGCTGCACCATGAACCGAAAGAAGTCGAAGTTAAGTGAGTTTTACACTTTTGCTTATAGATGTTATCAACAACCAAATGCCTCCATAAACACGATGGATGAATGCCCAGTCATATATTCACGTTTGCAGTCCAACACATATTCTGGCGCGCATCAATGGGGGCGGAGGGGGTGATCGCCCCCGTAAAAATTGGACAAAAGGACAAAAGATCAAGCAAAAATGGGTGATTTTTCTTTTGCTCGTCAGAAAATTGTGAACGCCATGTCAACCCCGTTAAAGTGCAATCCTGGAACCGGCTTGATATCATCAGCATATATTATAGATTTTGAGACGCTCTCCTTGCATGCACAAATATGCAAGGAAAACGCTTAGCCGACCTTGAATTCAACTTTCGTTCTGCATACGCACGTGTTGGAACCAGCCAGGCGCCCATCCAGCGTATTTCAGTGACTTTTAGGAATTTTATACTCGCTGGGCAAACGTTGGCTCTTAACTCAAACTTGGGGCAGAGCATTAATTTAGACATCGATCTGATTTTGTTTGAAAGTGCATATTTTTATATATATATTTTTTTTTTACAATTCTTCCCTCTCCGCTCCTCCTCTATATCTGTTTCTTTTTCTTCTTTTCCATCTCCGGTATTCTATACTTTTTTGCATCATATCCAGTAAATTGTTCACCTTTCCAATTCCATTTGCTTACTCTGGCTCAAATCTTCGATCTAAATCCTATACATTCCACCTTTTGCATTCGACTTTTCATTAATTCTGTCTCGTTTGCTTTATCATTTAGATATCTGTATAGCAACGTACATTATACGCAAAAGTACACTCACTCACTTCTCCTTCTAATCCCCCTCTGACAGAATGATAGAAACTACACACGAAGACACACCCACATACACAGACCCACACACAGACATGCATACTTTAAAGTTCTCTCAATCGTCCACTCCCGCTCCATTACCCCCTATACACACATTAACACTACTCCTACATACACATGCATTCCAACACACATACCCTTACCTACATTAATGAAACATACACACCCACTCATTCTCTCCCTTCTTTCCCTCGTCTTTTTATCACACACGAAGACAAACACTGACATGTACCCAAACACGACCTACTTACAACGTCCTCCTCCTCTCCTCTATACACATACACACACACACACACACACATACAAACATTTTACCACAAGACTGTTACCCGCACTCATACACGAAGACACCCCACCCATTCTTTCTGTCTCCCCCACCCTCAACCACACAATGGACAAACACAAAACACACACATACACACACACACGCACACACACACACACACACACACACTAACACACTCACCTTTGCCTCTCTGTCTCTTTGTCTGTTACACTCACCCACACTCACACGCATAAATAGAAACACACTCCGTCACTTTAATACATCATATCTCACTTCCTCTTTCCTTTTATAGCCTCCACCACCTACCCAATATCATAATCTAACTCGTCATTGACAAATTCTCTTTTCAATTCCTATTCATTCCTCAATCAATATCAAACTGTCAGGATGCAGTTGTAAAACGGTTTTATCGTTGATTTTTTTTCAAAGATACAAATCGTGGATTCTTCCATCGGTATAACATCAGAAAGAAATGTAAAGAAATCTCGAAACATTTTAAAACGAACTGAAGTTGCGGGTAAATTCAAAGACAGTCAAACTTATCTTCTTTAAGGACTATATTAAACAAATATCATTTGATAGCGTCTATATTTATTTCTATTTTCTCATATTTTTTCTCCTTTCCATCTTAATCATTAATTTCTACAAAAATAACTATTTGTTATTCTTCACTTAAACGCGTACCTATACATGCCAGAGGCTTTCGTTGCTTTCCAAATGCAACAAACTATCTAGCCATAATATACTTCCTGTATTTCCTGAAAAAATATGTACACTTATGATTAGATATACTTATACTACAAGGGAAAATATAAGTTAACTATAAGCTGATAAAGTCAACAAAAGAGAATGAGTTACGTGCTTACATCCATGATTACTGAATATTAGTCCAAAATCTATAAATCAGTGAAAAAAAAACAGATAAAAGAAGCAAGTAAAATAATGAAAATTATATTTGCAAATATCTTTTTTTAATCAATTCAAAATAACGCTTATACATTTCATTCCCCTTTATTTCGTTCCTTCTCTTCTTCCTTCCTTTTTAAATCTATACCTTGTAGTATTTATGCTTTACAAAAATAAGCAACCAATCTTTAGTGTCACCTTTGAAATACAAATTATTCAATGATAGAATCATATATAGGCGAGACTGTTTACGATATTTGTGTAAGCTGCATATCTACATTTATATCCCAAGTGGTTTAGTCAACGTAACCTACGTCGTATCTGTTTCATGGGCAGTTCCTGTTTGTGGGGATGAAATATGATTAGCCTACATGTTTTCTCAGGTTCACCTAACAAAATTAGCTCATTTTCGAAATTACTGGACGGAGGCTTGTCATGGTGGACGGTAGAAAACGAGTGCGCATCCCAAGTGCGCAGTAAATTATGCGTATATGAGTTGCGCGCTTGATTCCAATCGTCGACACGTCTCCGTCCACCAATTTCGAAAACGCGCTATCATCAAATTATTCAAAAAGGTTTATGCGAATTCCAACATATGTTAAGGCTAGCGGTGGAGGCTGTTTTCTGTCATGACATAACGCACTGTTTATAAACTCAGGTACAGGTATAGGGGACGGTCTGGCTTGTACATTCGTAGAATATGAAACAAGGTATAGGTACAACGAAATATCTATAGGAACATTTAAAAAAAATCCTAATTGTGTTATACTGGATTTTGAATGTTCTTCTTAAGTTTTCATTTATAATGCTAACAACTTCGCTCATGATATTTTATGAGTTTGCTGTGATTTCAGTGAAAATAATGAAAACAAAGCATAAGTCGTGCAATTTTCAAAGGGTCGGTTGGTCTACGGCATCCAAACATTTTTTTTTTTTGCCTTAGGATTTTTTAAAATTTACATTCCACGGCCCGCTGGAAGAACAGCTTACAGCTGAAAGTGGTTACCCTGGGTAAATAAGAAATATCATTATATTAATTATTATATCTGTGTATAAGTTTACAAGAATCATGGAGGGCGAGGCCGATTTGAAATGAGAAATTCAAATATTTAGTCAAACACATCTTCGATCAAGGAAAAATCGGAAAAAAAAACGAATAAAAAACTAGTTGACCATGCCGGACAAGGAAAGGAAGAGCAAAATCGGAAAAAAATAATTCTCATGCAAACAATATTTCCTCACAGACGCCCACGGCGTATATATTTATCCCGTAATCATTAATCGACAAACATTGATATTAATCCGAGGCCAAGAGACATTTTTCAGCCAGTGCCTACCACTGAAAATCAATTTTAAAACGGGCATTACGTCACGCTGAAGAAATTGTCAAGCCGTCAAAATCGACGGGGGAATTTTATCGACACCGTGGAAGCACAGTCAGGGATGACTATAGCTGCATTCACATAGCCGCGATTTTTCCCGTCGTGGCGAATTGCGAATTAGCACCGCGACTCAAGTTACCATTCATAGAGCGCTGCTCGTTTGTCGTGACTTTTCGCTCGCCGTGACCATGGAAGTATCCATGCCGTGACTCGCTCTGACTTTTTATGTATAATCAGGTTAACTGCGCATGAGCTAACTTTGACCCGAGGTCAAGTCATACGAAATACGAATAGGCGTGTTTACTAATAGATGCAAATTTTATGCATACCTGTAACACAAAGGTTGTTCTTGACAACCCTAAAGCTTGCCCGAGGCTTGTTCGACATAGCAACAAGTAATGTATGCAAACTGGATTCAAGGTATTGTTGTCTTATTGTTATCAAACGGTTTAAGGAATACCACGTAACCACGTTAAGTGGCAAGAAAAGCACAATTTGAGTATATAAGTAAATCCGCCTATTACAAGAATACAGATGAACAACAACTAATTGTAATGCGAGAAGCTACAGTAGTTTGCTGCGATTTTACCGCAATTTTAATCGTGGCAAATGCAGTGATTATTTGGTTCACAACAGCCGCGATTTTTTGCTTCGTCGCGATTTTTATAATGTTACATTTGTATATAATCTTTAAACACGATATAATCTATTTCCGAAAAAAAAATTAAGGCTCTATTGTCCATGACCCACTTTATTTTGTGGAAATATATTACATAATGTTTATCTAAACATTTTTAAGAGGAATATACCATAGAGTTTTTTTTTACTCTTTGAAGTAATAATTGAGCTTCAATTTTGAATTTCGAAATGCTACAGTAGTTTGCTGCGATATTTGCTGCAATTTTAATCGTGCCAAATGCAGTGATTATTTGGTTCACACAGCCGCGATTTTTGGCCTCGTCACGATTTTTCTTGCCGCGACGCAAAAAAAATCGCGGCTGTGTGAATGCAGCTATTATAACGAAACGGGTCTCGACTGCCAAGTAGGTTAGTCATTATTGAATAATAATAATACTGTTTATAGGGGGGTTACGAGTCTGTGTTAATTATAACTGTACTTTACCCAAGCTTAATCGTTTCTAAACATTCGTGCAACCCTTTTAGAGTGTTATATTTGTATATCTTTTTACACGATATAATCTATTTCCGAAAAATTAAGTCGTACGCCAATTCAATGCTCCTTTGTAACGATATTCAAATTGGAACCGGCTTGCTATTGTTGTGTCCACACAATTCAATACACAGCATGCGGCTCTATTGTCCATGACCCACTTTATTTTTGTGGAAATAGTTTACATAGTGTTCATCTAATCATTTTTAAGAGGAATAAACCACAGACGGTTTTTTTTACTCTTTGAGGTAATAATTGAGCGTCAATATCAAATTTCAAAAGATCTTTATTGAACATTAACACTGTACGAAAAAAATAATTTATACCTTAATTGTCATTAATACAATTTAAAAACTTAAAGAAATCAACATTTTGAATACTCAGTCTGGATGACTATTTAGCGTAACGAGTCTCGACTGAAAAGTAGATAAGTCATTATAAAATGATAATAATTGTATGAGGTTATTGCGTCTGTCTCGATGTTAGTGGTTACGATGTCGCAGCACTATTGTTTACAAAACGTAAACTTGTAAGGGTATATACAATGTATGATACCTCAAAGCCTTTATGATGCGCTTTTGTTGGGAAACCTAAACAAAATAACTTGAAGAGCTTTTTACTCTTTGATCTGATGATGGTCATCATACACATAACTCTAAAATTTATTACATAGACATAGTTTAATTTAGTTTATTGCATAGTCTTTATTTAATTTTAATGGTAGATCATTTTCAACGCATTTTCCTTAAATTTTGCATTAGTAGATGCCTATATTATTTGTGCAACTTGAGGGCATTACACACTACACTACTTTAAGTCATACGCCCTAACGATCAACTTTACAAATATTGAAACACGCTATAATACATCGCCCAAAAGGCGGGGTACTTGACACTTGAAACTTGATAATGTATCAAGTACCAAGTACCTTGTCTCGAGATGACGTATTTTATCGTGTTCCGGTATTTGCATAATTTAATTCGTGTAGTCTGCGTTGGCCTTTACTCTTCAAAATTTACGATTTATATTCATTTGAAAAGGCATCCTTGAAGCATAAATTTACCTTTAGACAAATGCGGTTGCTATTGCGTGCCATTTTCGGTCACGCATATGACCAAAATAATTACGCATCTTGAATTCAATCAATCGCCTCCCTTAGACCTCCATACAGACGTAAATAATTAATTCTTATATATTGAAAGTGGTTTGATTTTGAAATTTAAATTCAATTTTGAATTTCCCATGAATTTCATGATGAGAAAAAATCCAGACTTTTTAGAAATATGAATTATGGATCTCTTCAAAGGAAATTAAAACTAATCAAAATGGACAATCATAATGACTTTAGTCACACACCAAGAATGGCTTCCTCCGCGTTTGTCTTTCCCTGAACAGATACTGCACACACACACTTATTAGAAAGAATACTAAAGTAACTGAGAAACCTATCCACCAATCCCCATCTTTAATCCCGCCCTCACAAAACTTCGCTCATACGAAATTTCTTCACAGAGCTGAGCAGTATTCCAATGCTTAGATAATTGTATACCAAATACATTTTAAACAGTTTCCGATAAAAAAAATCTCTAGACGACAACTTTCTATGTACTTCAAAACAATTTCAAATTTCGCTCGAATTAAGTGATTATGTCATCGGAATACCATTTAGTATATTCATAGTTAGAAGGGGAACTTAGACAAATATTCACTGATTTTAAAAAATACTTTGTTATATTATGAATAGATAAGGAACCACTGATGAACCTTGTCGACTTCGCCTTTAAACGCTTCTCTCATTTCAAACTTTAACTCCGTCTCATCGAATGTAATGTATTCTGCAAGAAATATATTACCTGATACATTAAACGAATAATTTGAAGAAAAAAGGTTTAAAGTAGACACCATATTTTAAAATATCAAACCCAATTTCTGCTTATAACTGCTAATACGATGCAACGTCCAGCATCGATACATGGGACTGTTGCGCGGCATTGGGAAGTGATAAACAAACACGTTAAATTTGACTGGGAATAGAGGTTGATTAAGCCTCCATAATACGTATTTTATCAGCTTCATGCAAAACGCAGGTGGGTGAACTCTTAATTCTACCAATCTGCCGGCTTACGGAGGCTACAATGTTTCCTATTTCATTAACTTCAACTGTGCCCCGCTAAACGTGTGAAGTGGAAGTACTATATACTCATCAGTGAATGAGCCATGTCACGTGATGTAATTGAGAATTTTGCGCTGTTTTATTTTGGCGGGAAAAGATGAACGGTATAAGACTGTACATAAATTGCGGGGGATTAGACCAGTCGCACAACAAAACTGATTCCGTTGCAAAAAGTGAAAAATACATATCTTCATCGAGAGAATGGATGCCGTACGTTGTAAGAATCACCTTTTTTCCCCGTAAATTGAATAAATCAGACAGATAAAGACATTTCATGCGAATATTACATATTGCGCCAAAATGGAACATGTTGTTTGAAAATAACAATAAGAGTATAAATAAAAACATTCTCTTTAATATTTTTCCCCATTGGTCGATAGACAAAACAAATTCCTTCACTTTATGTATTTCCCAATTTAACACCTAATTTGTCTAATTGACAAATGAAAAAAAAAACACATTAACAATTCAAAATGCCAATCCATCAGCGAAAATGAATCGCATACCCCGCTTGATATTTGATACCATTTTCTAATGATTCTCTAATAACTGTTTTCTAATCGATTGAATCCATAATTGATTTATCAATTAAGGTAATTATATATTCAAGGTTAAATTTTTGTATTTTGCAAATTAAATAGCTGCCATTGAACCTAGTTCTGCACGCCGTTTTTGCTCTTTTAAAACAATGTTATAGCAACATAGATGCTACTGGATTCTGGATATTCATCATACAATTTAAAATGAGATAAACTGAATAAGTGTGCCGAATTTTTTTTCTAGGAAAGAAAATAAATGGGGATGTTACCATTCTTTATCTTATGAAAACAACGACAATAAAACATATGGTTCAGCTTTTTTTTGTAAAATTGCCATCTTTCCAACAACAAAAAATAACATCAATATCCCTTCACCAAGCAAACCTGAATGGGGAAAAAGCACCAGATATATGCCATTACATATCTTAGCGTATATCTCCTTAAAGCTCAAGTAAAGTTTTGGTAAATGCGAATATTTTTGTCCAAAAAATGTTGTCTTCAAATCTTAATAAAATGAAAATGGCATCATGAACATATTGCACAAAATATGGTGTGAAAGATGACTGAGTTTTCGTAAAGCTACATTCTAAAATGTTCTAAAAGATCTCAGTCTGGGGTACCCCATACTGAACCAATATTTCCTTCCTGGATAAAGGATATCCTATTATGCACAGAATCAGATGAAAATTTCAAGTATTTTTTTTTTTTTTAGTATATCCGCTCATTATTCTTTTGTCAAATCTCGGAAATAACTTCGCATATGCTCGATAACAAACAAAATACCGTTATTACTGAGAGAGGGCGCTAAATACGATTTGACGGTCAAATTCAAATCTTAAAGGAGAATCAGTTCATAAAAAGATATACTATTGTCTCAAAATATGTGTAAGGTATATATGTCATGTTAAACATTTGGTAAAAGTCACATTTCTTAATCGTTACCAAAACTGTATTTGGGCTTTAAGTTTAATGACACATAGCTACACTATGATTGATAATCTATTTACCTAGGTAATGGGCTGTATCCAAAGGGATTCAGGGAATACATTAAATTTGTATCAATATTGCTGCCTTAGTAACCATGTAGTGTCCTAGTAAGTTCGAAAATCCTCCAATGCAAAATAGTTTTCACTGGTCTCTTACCGTAGGCCTACATAATAAATGAGGAATAAGATTTAGTACCAGCCGATTCTTTTGGTGAAATCTAGTTCTTTATATAAAAATATCTTTTAGCTCTCTGAGTAGATTTTTTTCTTTATTTACAATTTCACTCAAAAAATGTTGAGCGTTCACATTTGAATGTAGCTATGAATTCTAGTGATTCTTAGTTTCACGTCCCAAGAAATGATTATACTGAATTGAATTGAATTGAATTTACTCACCAACAAAACACATCTGTACAATTTATGAAATAGTACATGGATATCTCTACATTGAGACACATACAATAAATAGCTGGTAAATGGAACCAGAAAATAGCACATGTGCTAGTTGAGCCAGGCCCCTATATAAAAATGTTACAGAACTGACTACCAAATTAACACTCTTTTGCTTTTGATAACAATTAAAATCCCTGACTTAATAAGATGGTGGGGATATTGAAGTACAAGAAGTGTAGGCCTATATTATCGGCGTGTTTAAAGATCGTGATGGTCACAATGAGCTACTAAGGACTGAGAATCGTCCCTTGGGGAAACCCATCTCTCTCATGTGTCTCATATCATTACAATTATCATACTTAGAAAATGGAACGAAATATTTCATATTGGCGTTTGTTCCTTAAAGACATCAACTGAATTCTAAGTACACCTCCTTTTACTATTTTTTAAACCAAATGTTGGAGCAATTTACAGCATAACATTGAAAACTGCTTACAAATGACGCCCATGAAGGTATTAAATATCGTCATCTTCGCAATGAGTCAATATGGACTAACTAACCACCCTTGGGGAACCCCACTATTTCTATAATGTGACTTTTATGATTAACAGATTTTCGATCAATGTATATATTTAGAAAGTGAAACACAATTCAGATACACCCTTGTATTATTACAAGGGCCTGGTAAAGATTATTATTGAAATCATAGTTGATTGCAATAATAATTTTCTTCAAAAATCCTTTTGACTCTGTTAAACAAAATGAGAATAGCATAATCTGCATGACGCATTTCTATCAAACTAATATGGATGCCGTAAAATGACCTTCCTATCATAATACTGCAGAATTTTCAAGAATGAAAATTATTCCGTGGAAACTTGAAGCCTTCGGAGTAATTATTATTGAAAACTTTATATCGGACATCTCATGACATATTTAAATTTTTTTTATCATTCCTAGAAGTTATTGTAATTCATCATGTACTGAACATGGCACAGGAAGCATCAATAGTAATCAAAATGGATTCCACGTACACTAAATGGCTACGTGGCTGACACATAAGAGGTCTTCATTTGCTAATATTATACACAAGAGTGCCTCGTTTTACAGTCGTAATGACCCCCCCCCCTTGATGGTTGTTAGATGTTAGACACTAAATTTGATCCTTTTCGGAGAATTTATCAACCCGATTTTTATTCGCAATGTCGAAAATATGTGTTTTTGTGAATGATCACACGATGTACTTGCGATTCCGAATCCACAGAAAATCAGTTTAGTCGAGGATTAAAATGATTACTGGGAATGGGAAACAATATCAGTATATCTGATTCGATATATTTTGTGCCAAAGATTAAGAGTAGTAAGAATATATTGTTACATGATGGAATGTCTAAAATTTGTTGTATTCTGACTCGTACACGTGAGATAAATTTGTGAAATTTACGTATTGTGTAACTGACAATTATTCATCAATCCCTATGAAAAATTGATACAAACTTTCTTTCAAAATTCAATAAGTCTCGGATATCCATTCCGATACTCGATGCCCTGAATCGATCGCCTGTTTTTCTATCCCAGCAAAGCGCGCGAAAACTGACCCAAAATCAATCCCAAGACAACATCTCAATCTGCACTCAGTTCTTCATTCTAATACTTCCGTTAGGGGTCTGTTGCTTGAAACGTTTTCAGATATGTTCCCCGTGTTAAGTCTTATTGGCTTCTTATCTACCCCCGAACCGAGACTATAAAACGTTGTTATGCCTATGTTAAGAGTGTGTCGCAAGAACTAGGGTCGACTTAGCAAGAAGAGGATGGCTAAGACCATTATGAGCAACTCGACCGACCCCGAGTCACATGTCCAAAAACGCCTCAATCTTAGCTTGAGGTATGGCAACACGTGTTCCAGGTTATAAAGATACTATATCTACACCACTTTACGATTCTATATTGAGGGCTCGAGGCAAACATGAAACGATTGAGCATACATGACGATGAGGCTCTTTCCAGCATTCTCTGCTAATTTGGCATGCATGTAGGAGAGAGAGGTGGGGGCCATTAACCATCTTTGTTTTCGCATTAGGAACTAGCATTAAGGAGAATCAAAATCTACAAACGTTAATAGGCGGGTTGATAGTAGAGTAACGAAGGAGACATTAGCGAACCTTGACTGACACACGAGAATTGGCAAACATGACTCCACAAAGCTTTATATATCCATGGTGATTTCGCGGATGGTGATTGTAATGAATAGGCCTTATTTTCCGAGTAACTTTGTGTTTAGGGACGAATTTGTATTCCACGATTGGCCGATTTAGAATTTATGTGTGGGACGACATTTATTTGGTTATCCTTTCTCTTTGCTCCTGTCCATTACAATATTAGCCATTTATAAGTATACTCTGAAATTCAAAGTTCCATAAAGTGACTCATGATTTAGTTTTGAAAGTCTCTTATCATTACATATAAAACCAGACGCCTACGAATGATAAATAAAATAAAAAAAACAACGATATTATTTAGAGCTTAAGAAAGTTCTGTATTTTCGTTTTTCCCCTTGATTTCCCGAGCACATGTGGTAGATATTTTTCTCGGGTTTTCTTTTGTTAAATCGAAAACCTTGTCTGAGATTTTCAATCATTAACTTAGAAGAAATCTTGCTTGATTATTAGCTAAAATGCGTTATGATACAAAAGAAAAATGCGGTTTCGATTATTGCACGTAGAACATTTAGGAAAAAGTACAAAATGAAAAATGCAAAATTAATGTGCAAGTGAACAAGTTCCTCTAAACGTCAAGTAAATCAACGATTTTGATAAGTGCAGTTTCATTCAATATAAACTCAGAAACATGATGGGTTCCTTGCTGTGGAAATGTGTGTCATTTGTTTCCTTGAAACCTAGATTATGTGTGTTTCGTATTGTTTGATTTCATTTTCTATGAAGAATAATTAATAGCTTTCACCCTTTTACCATCAACTTTAATTTACCCTTAAGAGTCGAGCATTGCTTAAAGTAGTGAAAAGTGGTGGCATCTGGAAATATTTGAGCAACTTTCACCGTTTAACTTCTCCGCTGAACTTTTTCAGCGGAGAGAGGCTTTAACATATTTGGCTATACACTTAACGACTCCAGACTTTATTTCTTGCCTTATGTAAATAGAATTCCCAGCATACGTGACTTTACACAAAATTAACCCCCTTTCTTTTTTCTAAAATGTATTCCACGTTTTACACCCAAGGTTAACCCCTGGCCTCTGCCAAAGTAATGCACTTCTTAGAAAATTTGATTTTTCCCATTGACACGAATTTTTAGAATAATTTTCCGTACGTTTAAAGTAACTTGATTGAGCAAGCCTATTGATGATTAATGTGAACTTGTGGATGTTTTTTCTGAATGTTTAGTTGCAACTTTAAACATGATAACTATATAAATCATTCAGAACGTCTCTAGATCTTCTCTCCGTATAAAAAGATATGGGCGATGTTTAACCAAGTTGCGAAAGACTTCATGTATGACTTAAGAACGATTGCTATCAATTCTCGTGATGAATGACATTCAATAACATACTCCGGTCTTTTGTTCTTAATTAGTACAAAATTACTTGGTTAAAATCCACCGAGCTCTTTGTTCAATTGTACTTTACTAGAAGCCGTCAGGAAACAACTTCTTGAAAATGGATGTGAGATACTATACAACCAATATCTTTCAGCCAGCTAATAGCCATTTATTCATTCTTCATTATTTTGATATAATTGAAAGTGATTTCTAAATGACCACTGCAACGTTTTGAATTATTATCTTCTGGCTGATCACCACGGATGCTTATCTATCCAAAGAGAAAGCTAAATACAAATGACTTTTCGTTTTAAGCATGCATAATAATTAGCAATTTGGTTTGTAGGCAATTTAAAGAACAGCTAATTGATTATAATTGATCCAAGCGTATCCCTAATTGGCCGGTTTACTAATAGATTCAAATTTATGGACGTTTCTTGCCAACGAATGTAGTTGCATGGTATTCATAAACTCTCTTTGTAACAATGGAACATCAAAATATGGAATACAGCTTCTATTCATTATGTGTTGCTATGTCGGGCAAACTTTTTAAAGCAACGTATTTGTATAGAGTAGACATGAAATATGCATATCAGTAGAACCGCTTATATATTGTGCCGTGAACATGATGGGTACTTTAACAACAAAATGTTCTTGCTTTTTTCACAATAGAGATGCAATTATTTTAAACCGATATCCCTTTAGAAATAAATAAATTCATATGAGTGATCGTAATAGAGTTCTAAACATCACTGCAAAAATATTCCTTAATCAAGGCCCTCGACATTCCCCACTTTTCTTATATTAGATTATATCATATATACACTATAGGTTATTTGGGGGCAATTTCTTTTGATCTTTATTTTAAACCGGAACCCAACATTATCACTGTTAGCAGAACGGACAATATATCTGGACAAATTAAACAACTCCATTCAAGCCTTCACCATAGCTCGATTATCAGAAGAAAAAATAAATTCCCTTTTTTTAACTCACTGAACATATGCGACGCATGTTCAACTCTTCTCTACAGACTAAGAGGGAGTGACATTTATTTGTTGCGAATCTAGTTATTGTGAATGCTTCAATGGAACTTGTTTACTTTGTCCAAATCATTTGTCCTTTATACTCACAGTGTGTATTTAGCATGCAACTTGTATCAAGATTAGGTCTACTATATATAAGTTGAATGATGAATCGGTCTGTTAAATTAGGGGAGATTGATTGTTCTGATTTCTACCATTTTGGATCATGTAATCCGACAAAGGACTGCTTCAAAATTCATTAAGAGATATCGTGTCCAAGACGCTAGAACCCCGAAAATGTTTGGACGCCCAGGGAAGACCTTTTTTAAAATTGCGCTTGTCAGTCGGAAAAGTTTTCCCTTTTATTTATTTTTTATTTTCAGAACAGATTTCAAGTAGAAGATGAAACGTAAAGAAGAAGTAAAAACCTTTGAAATGTCTGAAAATAACTTTTGACGTTTTAATTCACATGTTTATTTCTGATTTTGCTGAAAACTATGTTCAGGTTATTTTTTCCAAGTTTTTTCATGATTTTACCGTGANAAAAAAAAAAAAAAAAAGAAATGTTCAGCTCGGGCCATCTTCAGAGAGCCAGTCGATCTTAGGCATACGAACAAATCTATTTTTGACGCTGTGCTATGATGCCAAGCACTGAACGCGACAAGAATCCAAATTTGGAAAACTAGTGAGTGGGTAGAATGAAATTTGTTTAGTAGTTCAAAGGTGCCGATATTTCGGAAGATGAAATATTGTTTAAAGTGCAATTTAAGCTTTGGTAACGATGTCTTAGATTCATTTATTATCTTGATAAGAATACATGTGACTTATAAGACGCCCAATACACTACGATTAAGTGCACAATGCGCGCAAAGAAATAACAACAAAAAGAGAATGGAAAATGGCACAGAATAGCTAAATTTTGAAAAATCAGACTAATAGAATAATTATTATTATAATTTTTTATTTCTCTATACTGATTGTCGTCTTTTCAAATAGCAGCGCAGTCCCGTTCAAACAAAAATGACCGTTTTACAATGTAGCTTTGTTGCATTGAAATAGGTTTGAATCAAATCATGAAATTTGAAATAAAAGACAATGAATATAACACGAACAAAAATTGTGAGAACTGAAAAAAAACACACATAAGAAAAAAGGACAAAAACAAACAAACAACAACAACAAAAAATCCATTAGTGAAACCATAGGCTTTTACTATTAAACTTTTTTTTTTAAAGAATTTCATTTTAACTCACTATTGAGCAAAAACAAAAAGAAAAATATAAAGCAATTAAAAATCTAAACTTAGATAGAGCAAGAAAAATGAAAACGACAATTTCAGAGTTGTTGTTTCTTTACGATTCTTAAATCAATTCTCAATTAAACTCACGATCTGATAATGAGGTGCCTTTATCAATAAAAAATAACGTCATGCAAGTTTTTTTTCTCACTTAGCATTTTGGATTCGTGCTTATTTTGTTTTCACAATCTCCTTTCAAAAATGAAGGGGAAAGGAATGCATTATAAAGACAAAATAGAATATACGTTTGGACCCATGCACAATTCATCGTTTCTGAGGCCTAAAACCACAGGACAGAATTGTAATTTGAAAATATACAGTTAAAAATTCCCCAGTAACATTATTTATTCATTGTTAGATATGTAAGCAAAGTTTCTCACAAATGAGACACCAAACTATCTTATTTGATGAAATACGACATGAATTTTGGTCTCAATCATATGAATTTACTTAATAATAATAATAATAATACATGTGTCTTATATAGCGCACTTTCCACCCTGATTAGGTGCTCAAGGCGCTCAGAGCAAATTCATTACAGAAAAGAAATATCAAGGATTCTTTGTTTGTACACATGTCAAATGTAATAAAAATTTAAAACTTAAACATACTGTGTTTATTCAATTATGCGCGGATAATAATCATTGTCCTTTCATTTCTTGAAATGTTCTGTTTCTTGCTAAATTTAGTTTTTATTTATAGAGCCCTTTATGATGATGACATTTTCCTATGCCTGTTAAATTTTTATAACTGTACTACACCAGTATCTTTTGTCATACCTATCATACTTTGATATGATTTTGGAAATGCGAAAAATTCACACGATTTGCAGAAATGATGTTTTGCAAGACGTCGCGAACGGGGACAAAGCTTAATAAGGTATGGTATGGTATGGTACTTTATTTCCAATCAGTAAAAAGACATATAACATATAACATAATACGAAATCGGGATACATTTGACAAAGTTACACGTGTAAAGATAGCTTGCAATTAATAAGATTGGCTGGATTGCTCTTTCAGAAGAATTAAAATAAATACCTCTGTTCTTCAAAGGGGTCCAGATACAAAATAGATAATTACAGATCCTTTTTGATGAGGTGGATCACTCTATATGGGACCCTGCTGGGGGATAAATCCTTCGATATTACATAAAAAAAAGAATAGACAAAAAGCAGGAAAATATGATATAAGCACTTCTAAAAAAAAAGGAAAAAAAAAAAGAAGACTGTGTAACTGAAATTTCGTCCCCACGCCGGCGTCCCTGTTCGCGGTACTTCCAGATGCACATCATAGCAAATTTTTGTCCTTTTCTATTCGCCGATATCATAGCAACATTTCCGTCGTTTGAAAATGAAGCAAATTGAATGAGTAATGGAAGCGACGAGATATATCAATCACCAAGATGTTAGTAAATCAATGAAATCGATTTCAGAGAAAGTCAGTTTGTGCTCACATTTAAGTCTCAAGTTTACTTACGCAACGAAATGAATACCATCAGTAACGAAAAATCAACGTCGCGTCGGTGAAAAAAGGTTATTTCTTTGTTTAGGCTATACACAATTACCATAAGGTGGGACCAAGTTATTAATATTACGGACTGTGCATAGAAGGGGCAAAGAAATTAGACAAACTTAACAACTTCTCTTCAAACATTTGCAATAAGTAGAGGTACATAAAAAAATGTTCCCTCTAAATCTGTAAAAAAAAATGTCGAACATGTATTCCACCTGTTCAGTGAATAAACAGAGAAGTTTTTGTTACTTTTTGTACCTCTACATATTGTGAATGCCTGAATGAGTGTGGTTTACTTTTCCAATTCCTTTGACATTTATGTTCATAGTGAGAGTAACTTCCGGGTTATCAAAGGCCATTATGATTCACTCATAAAAAATAGCCCTTTCCTTCCACAGAAAAAGTAGCATAAACTAAAAAAAGGTCCAATTTTATATTTGACAATTTAAATGTCCCCTTACAGGTTTTAAGTGACATTGGGAGTTTTTATTTTATTTATTTATTTATTTTTTTTTGGGGGGGGGGGGGCTCTCTTAAAACTATTTGAAATTTATGAGCACATAAAAAGTTTTTTTGGGGAACTTTTTTTGCCGAGGGTTTCAAAAAGCGTATGCGAGACAGATTTGCCCCTTTTTTCTAAGAGTTTTATTGTTGCCAGATTTGGGGTATAACAAAAACTCCTTTCTTATTTTAAAGTGAAATGAAAAAAGGGCAGCTTTGGTTGCACCAAACACGGCATGAAGCTTGAAATTATTCAATTACAATTATCCATTTCAGGACCGGGCATGACAGGAAAACGCGATTTTTGTCCTTATGACCGGGGTTGCTCTTTCCCTACATCAAAATCTTAATTACTCGGCGACGCGAAGACTCTTAATCCATCATTTGACATCTATGAACTTAATAAAGTGTGATTGAATCGTTCACTTATCTCCTTCTTAATGACGGATTGTTCACCAAAAATATCCAATTCATCGCAGTAATAAGCAGATTAAGAAATATCAAAGAGCCATTATTCATTTTGTCGCCCTGTTCGCCCACCCCCAAAATGGGACAAAGTAACCTATTATTGATATTAACAAATAATGATTACAAACCGTTTGAGGTCAAATTGTACGTGATGATTTTGTGAAGATAGTTAATCACTATGATATACAAAGATCTTGTTTACTCAGGGAGTTTTTTATACGCATTTGTTTGTAAGTTATCTAGTTAACATCATGATTATTAACAATTTTCAATTGCGTTTTGAAAAATAATACAATATGTAAGCATGGATAAACTGATCCGATCGCAATACTCAAAGTAAGATTCACAAACGACAATAATTAAATAGTTAATATAATTCATTTTGATTGTTTACACTTTCCAACGTGTTCAATGATGAAGCCATTTCTCACTCTATTCAGCTTTAAAATCGATATTTTTAAGGGAAAGTGTTTGTATAGTTAAATCAGTATCTAAAAACACATGATCACACACTCAACAAACACGTACGGACGCACACACACATATATACACACAAATGCACGCATATATATGCTTATAACACCCACATATGATTATTATCTTAATTTCAAGGTCACCTTTCGTTCAGCTTTGAATACTTACATCTTTTTTGTATGCTTTTTTATTCTTAGATAAATCTGTTATTTAAGTTATTGAGCTTATTTTTAAGAAAACACGTGTGAAATATACTTTTAGATGAGGGGTTTTCGTAAGATATCCAAATCTTGCCAATATTTGCCAAGTCAGGCTGAGTAGAATTTATCCGTCTTTATATATCTTGGAGCTTCAATATAAATTTCACTGCTACCACATCCCGAAAATATATACCATTTTTATCTATTGAATTTCATACTTTATTTTATATATTATGTCTTACTATATTCCTTTCATAAAAGTTTGATACAAGTTGAAACAGGATTAAAATACTCACAACGCCCACTTTCACATTAACATGATCCATGTTTACAAAACACGCCACAATTTTGACAGCAAGCTATAATAAGGAAAATCCGCTCTCAGCATCTGAAGGTCAATTGTTTTTACATCCAGATCTCTATGTCATTGTGTGTATTAAAAAAGTTTCGAATGCGATAAAGTTGTCTTTTTATTGTATTCTGATGGTTTTGAAGGTCAATTTCATTTTGAAGTGTCGTAGAATATAATGACTATCTAGTGCTGAGCTCCACATTAGTGAAGAAACGTCACTTTTAAAAAAAAATAAAGGAGACATGCACTCGTAGTTTTTTTTTCAAATAGAAAAACGATTTCATAAATTACTTATTATGTTATCTTCCAAAAGATCAAATCTCGGCAAAAGGACAATAATATCCACATTTGATAAAATGAACATAGATAATTCATTAGACTGTTAGATAAACACTACATGAAATACGGTAGACAATGACATCATTCAAACATCTTTCTACCGATAGAGAACCATAATATAAACTTAAGATATGAAATTGTGTGATGCATTCATATTACGAAGCTTACCATCGTAAAATTGTGACTTATAAAAAAAACAATAGAAAGAAAAAAATTGTGACTTGTTATGGAATGGCGTGCAGCATAGTGCAAAATGATGTTCCACAGATAAATGTTTTAATTCATCAAATGCAAAAGGGAGTATAGATCATATAAATTAAAAATACTAGAAATCAAATTTTGTGATGCAATAACATTTTGTGATGCATTAAAATCTCGAGTCTGACCATCTTAAAATTGTGACTTGTTATGGAATGTCGTGCAGCATAGTACAAAATGATGTTACGCAGAAAAAAAATGTTTGAATTCATCAAATGCAAAAGAGTGCATAGGTCATATAAAATGCTTTAATGCATAGTTTATATCCTATCTAGCTTTTGCGAGTCAACAAAACTATTTATTCCCTCCTCGTGTACGCATAGCCTGTTCCTATTAAGGTCAGTAGATTCCATTAATATTTATTTTCATCATTGCTTCTTATTTTTTATTTATGCCTCGCTTTGTCATGCACTACAAATAAGTGGTAGGGAAAGGTATAGATAAATCGATGTATACATTTTGTAGGGATTTCATCATTGGTGTTTGTCTCGTTATATGTCATGAAAATTGATCTCCGATACAAGGAAACCCATCAACTTTATGCACTTATGCATTGATGTACTTATTGAAAGGAGGATGTGTACTTTTGTAATAGCATGTGAGACGTAGACCTTCGATTACTGGCCATGTTTAGGATTATGATGCATTTGCGCGAATAATCTAAGGGCAGTAATAATGTTGATTGTGATGTTAAATCGATGATAATTCTTTATCTGTTTATGTTATTGTCAATCAATATGAAACAGCCTTTGCAGTTTACTACCAGGAATTGCATTGATTTTGAAGTGTGTACCCAGAAAACCCAGAACCATAATTATTTTTTGTCAGATGTTTTTTTTTTGGTTCAAAATGTACATGAACGAACAATTTTCCTACATGTGAGTATTTTCTGTTTTTCAAATGCGTTTCCAACGTGAAGTAATGTAGTATTCTAAAAAATAAAATATTGAAATAGAAAGTTTCTACAATGAAAATAATACAGTATACATAATTTGTATAATTATGAAGATTTAGATAAATACCAATGAAAGTAATGTTGCTATTGCAGACAATACAGCTTTCAGGGGTTCAAGTAATTCAACTTAATATAAATGCATATTCATAATGTTACACTCTTAAATGGTTGGGCAACATTTTGGTTAGGAATATCCAACGTTTGT